>NMRB01003698.1:0-12486 GCA_002633025.1 Notospermus geniculatus | reverse complement strand
GTTAGGCGAGCATTTTTTTATTAGTTGGCTCTCGAGCCCGCCGACCCATAAAACTGCCGAAAATGAATAAAAAAAAAATTTTTTTTTTGGGCCATTCTCGAGCCCGCCGACGCAAATATTCACCATTTTTTGGAAAAAAATTTTTTTTTTATTTTATTTTTATTCCGCCCGCCGATCTCAGCTGCAGCGCCGTGGATGTAGCGTACGTCGATGTACAGCGCTATGCACAGCAACCGTGCACAGCGTTCACCACTGCCATGACATGCTTTCAATTATGTCCCAATCTTGAAGGGTTGAGTTGAAATAGGTAGTAGTTGTCAGGTAGGTATTTGTGAAAAACATGAGCAAGACTTTCTTTATTTTCGAAAAAAAAATCTTATTTTTTTCTATCCTCCTGCTTTCAATCCCAGAACAGAAGCTGTGAGAACTTGAAAAAAAAATTTTTTTCTTTTTCTTTTTTCCATCCTCCGATTTGAAAAATGGCACTAAAAAGCTCGAGAGCCAACTAATAAAAAAATGCTCGCCTAAACAAAAGGATATACTAACTGTGGCCTAATGGCAGTAAATGGGCCCTAAGGGCATTTCTTCTCCCCACTCATGTGTATTTGATGACGGTGTGAATTTCCTCCATTAGGATGGGTCTACTTAGTTTCTGTTTGTTTAGAACTGCTATGTGCTTGCATGAGCTTTTTAGGACATTTGCACCGTGGCTTTTGTTTCTGGCTGTACATAATTGTGTGACGTACCCTCCCTTTCAGGTGCCCTGTGGGTAATTAGGAATCGGTGGAACTAATCCGTGACGTGGCGCTGACGAACAACTCAGTTAAAACTATGAAGTCGAAAGTCAAGCCAACACGTTCATCATCAAGTATAGGACTGACTCAATGTATCTGAATGTTTTCAAACGAAAATTCAAGCGGGAACATGTTGAATTTCTTCGATAAAATTGACTACCGTATTTCAGCGTAAACAACAGACCGAAGAGCAACGTCATTGATTCTGAGTGACGCATTGCTCGTAACATCACGAACGATGCGTGATGTCAATGACGTTATCAACATTGCAGCGCATGCGCTTTTGTGTTAAAACTGAGTTGTTCCCCAGCGCCTCCTTTGGGCACGCCGGTTCTCCCTTATCACTCGTGTCTTCGTGTGATGGAATGTTACAGAATGAATGACGTCATTTCTGCCTCGTGCCTGCATTAACCTTTTCATTGTTTACTAACCTTTTGTCTTTGTCAACATGTCCAGTTCCCTTCTCCTCCAGTAGGTGTCACCACCATGTCCCGTGGATGTCCCCTGTTCGTCAACCCCAAAGCACATGTATATTTGTCACACCCTAATAACCCTCTGTGTGTCCCTCGCTCCCATAGGTAGCAGTATTTGGCGCCCTCTGGCTGGCAGGTTTGTATATATCATCACTGTCTGCCGCCCTCGGTCAACTCACAGGATCGCCACGTGTACTTCAAGCTCTTGCTAAATCAAGTGTGATTAAACAGCTCAACATTTTAGGGGAGGGGGTAAGATAAATAATCACTTTGTTCTTTTCTGTTTCTTTTCAGTTTAATTTTGTTCATTTTGATTTATTTCATCAATCACTTCAGTGCTGAAGCCCGGTGTAGAGGCTTTGTAATGACGTCATCCTGGCGGCCATTCTGGAGGGCGCAGAGGTGTGAGCTGACTGTGACATGACTTGCGTGAAGTGCGCCACGCCATTGTTTGATGTTACGTCATCGGGGCATGCACGGCTCATTTTGCTTCGCCTCTGCAGCATGTGCCCTCCAGCATGCCTGGTTGTGACATCATTTGCAAAGCCTCTATACAACCAGGACTGCACCGTCATGGTGCAGAATGCCGAAGGTTTACATTAGACCAGTGACGTCATGATGCTGTTTCAATGGCAAAAACGCATCCATTACAACACACGTCATTGCAATGATGTTATCCCCTTTATCAGGATAGGGCACTCTTCATCATCACATAAAACACGGCCAGCACTGAAGTATTTTAAATCATCTTCGGTTCAAATAGTTTTCAATTTTGTTTATCTTCATTTCGTGGGTGGATTCCAAATAAAGCAATTTCTACTCTATATTCTCAAGTATCGCTGTCATTGAAAACATCGACCATGAACCATGGGACTAATCATCATACGAAAACATGCCTTCAATCAATCATAACATGCATATGGTCACTTGAAATCATGAAACCTTCCTTGCACCTCTCGTCTTGTCTGAACTATCTCTCTCCTGCAAGCTCATGCATGCACTGTCAGTCTTGTAATGTATCACAGACAGTAAAGCCTAATGCACATCGACCTTGCAACTGAATGCAACAGTCGCTATCGATGTGCGCATTGTTGTGTGAATTGTTCTTCAAAGCCGACACCTTTATCCTTGTTTTGTCTGGTTACATGTATGTCAAGGGATAATACTGGTATTGCATGAGTTCAGAATGTTTTGGTGAAGGGTTGCAGGTGCGGATCCAGAGGGGGGGTACCCCCCCTGCTCGCCACCACCAAATTTTTTTTTCTTCAATAATTTTCGAACTCACAAAAACGCTCCTATTTTGATACTGAGATGCCAGGAAATAGCATCTACGGCCTTCTAGATTTCAAAATTCCCCCGTCCGCGCCGGCATTGTCGACGTCGGCCTGCAACAACCGCCCTTGGCGGCCCTGACCCCCTCTGCCAAAAATCCTGGATCCGTGGCTGGGGTTGGTGGTGAGTTGTTGTTCCTTTCCATGTGTTTCAAAGCCCCCGAATGACATCAAACCTGTAAAGTTCATTGTGTTTGTCTGATCACTGCCCTTAAGTTTGATTAACAAAAAACACACTTGTGCTTGCTTATGCCCACTGTACATGGTCAAATTTTTCATCCAATTTTCTGAATATGCTCAATAAAGTACATGCGGGTTTATACATTGAAGTCCCAATAGTCCCGGAATCTGAATTTCCAAAAAATTACCGGTAGATGAAAAATTTGATCATGTACGTGAAAACCTTTTGATTTCTGGATTCTAAATGAAAAGTTTTTTGTTTTCTAACTGTGTTTTTCTGTTCTTTCTAAAAGCATGTCGTTTCTTTTCCAGCGAGGAGCAAACAAAGTTCCCATCTTTGCCCTCCTGGTCATCACCGTAATCTCACTCCTGTTCATCTTCATCGGTGAAGTGAATACACTCGGCCCGATCGTAACCATGCCGTTTATGTTAACGTACGCTGCCGTCAATTACGCTTATTTCTCACTGGCGATGAGTTTTGACCATCAGAAGCAGCGTGACGCACGCTACAGTCAAAATGGCTACTCGAGTCTCGGACACAGCGAATCTGATTCTAAAACAGTTCAAAATGGTGGGAGTAGTTTGAATTACGGTGCCGTGAATTCGGACAATAAAGAAAAGAATGACTTGGATAAGCTTTTCCCGGAGAGAGTTAATCCTCACACCCCACGGTTTCCCATCAGGAGGGAGAGTGTCGGCTCTGATAAGGGAGAGCCGACGTTTGATAGGACGGGATCACAGGAGACTCGCACGGAGGAGGGGAATGATACTCAACAGCTGATTGGTGATGAACCAAAAGGTTTGTAAGATTCATGTCATTTTCACTTCTATTGTAGTCAAAGAGAGTTGCTCTCTCAATAGACTAGTCCTCTGCCCTTGTAACACTCTGCTATACTCGTATTAGCTGAACGTCTCAAGGGCAGGGGACCAGTCATGCTCTCTATCACATGAAAACTGTATCCAATGTGGATCAAATGTAGTACATCATCAGTGACAGGCACCGGTATTTCCACTGGCCCACTCTCGTAGCCAAGGCTTGATTCCCAGGGTTCTCCACTGAGGACGCGCGTGCGGCACGGGCAGCGGCTTCCGATATCAGTAACCGTGTGACGTCACCAGCGCCCGGTCTGTTTCAAACCCTGCAAAGAACCCTGGATACCCTTTTTCATCTGAATCAGACTCTGGAGAACAAAACTGGTTGCAGTAGGCCTAAGAGTGTCCGAGAAGAATACTGGAGTGTTACTGGTTGAGATATGGGGCTTTGGTCGGCCTTTTCTTGTAACTCTTGTCTTCTTTCCAGTTGAAGGTGAAAGCGTCAGCAAGAAGCCAGTAAACACAGAAATCTCACGGCAACCTCGGTCGTGTTATTCTATATTCTGTAATCGATGGTTGTCTCTTGTCGGGGTGAGTATGGCATCGTTCGTCCATCTTGAAATGACAAGGACTCCCACTCCGGTCACGTCACCTTTTTGACTCCAGTCACTGAGAGAGCGATTTTAACCATTAATGGTTCGAGATGTGTTCATCCAAATCTCTATCATAGCAAGCTTTTTCTGAGTCGACGATTCATCTCCGTCTCTTACTTGCAGGTTCTAGCATGCGTTATCATCATGTTCGCCATTCAGTGGATTTATGCCCTTGTAAATGTAGCTGTAGCTATCATTATTTATATCTATATTGGACAAACGAATCCAGGTGTTTTCCCAGGTGAGTTATCGAGCGACATCATTGGTCGTCCGCTTCCGCCGAGACTGCAATGCTAAACTAGCAGCACACATTCAAATGTGGGTCTGTTGTCATCTCAGTGCTGAGACTGTCTCACTGACATGCGCTCCTAAAGATGGCAGCACACATACAAATATTGGAAATAATGTCTGTAAAGCGTTTCGTGGACAGGAAGTTCGCAAAGATGAGGTAGCAGAGATAGGCTTAAAGGCCCGGGTCCATACTGAGATATTTACCACCGCCGAGATGTCACTTGTAGTGGATTTTTGCATTACTGACCCACTGACCTAGATTCCAATGGGCCCCGGCCTAGGTGATGTCACAAAGATTTTTGTGCACATGCTACCAGCTTAAGTGACCCCTTGGAGCAGGTGATAGTAAAATCATAGGGCCGTATTCAAAAAAGGTGTTTAAGACTTAGACGCGTGTAACTTCGTCAAATGCATGGTGGAAGTATGTGCATTTAGTGAAGTTACACGCGTCTAAGTTTTAATCGCGCGATGATCACCCTTTTTGAATACGGCTCATAAGGTTTTTCAAGCTGATAACTGCATCAGAAGCTCCAGACATGACTTGGGTGATTCTGATTCAATGTAGGAGGAAACCAGAGCTACATTAGTTCTTCCCACGTTATTTTCCAGGTATCGCTGATTTTAACTTCTACCAGTGGGTGAAGCAAGGTATCCAGAATTGTTGTCGGCGAGGCCCACCGCCACCGGAACAGATTGTGGTCACGAGAAACACGCCAGCCATGCAGACAATGGCAGCACAGCTCACAGAAGACAACGAGGATTTTGCTGAAAGAGGGCGTTACCATCAGTCAGAGGTTGTAAAGGGAGAGAACTTTGATGATTATGATTAGGTCAGTGAGAGGTTGTCGCAAGATGAATGTTGGCTGAAACTCTGTTGTATCCTGTGGATACTGTAAACCGTGAAATTTTCGCGACGCTAAATGTTCGCGATTTTGGGGGTCTACGAATTCGCGAAGAATAAATTTTTGCAATTGGAACCCTTCAGCTTCAAACGAATAATAGGAATAATAATTTTTGTGCGATTTATGTTCGCGTTTTTACCCTTGAGCACAAAAATCGCGAAAATTTCATGGTTTACAGTATATGACCAATGAATAAGGGGGCTTGGGGGTTGTCTCAATATGAAAAGATTTCAGATATTCACAAGTTGATAATTCATTGTCTTTCTTCCGACAGATCGTCACGATTTTTAACCTGCCAATGAGATTTCAAGCAAAACGTGATGACCCACAATGCATCAGAAGATGGTGAAGAATTTGTTGAGGCTGTGGCGAGGTGTTTACTGTTGAAGAGAGGTCAGAGGTCAAAGATCAACTAACAACGCTACCTGTATGGTGTGGGACTGATCTGAGTTCAGGACCACCGGGATGTCCATCAACGACGAACTGTTGTCATGTCATTGTTGTACCTCATAATTAATCAGTTAACCTGGGAACGAGGATGTGTTGTGGTTGGTACAAATTGTGGAATCATTATGAAAGGGTATTTGCATATTTCCCATAATCCTCTTGGCTGTGATGTCAACAAGAATGACCAGTACATGTTGCGGCAAATCTTGATGGAAGCGATGCGGGATTTGCATGTAACTTCTCAAAATGCAGGATGAACGGTTCACTGCAGTTCAAGTGCTGTTATCTACCACGTGAACTACAAATTTCAAATTCTGAATTAGCATTATTTGCTTTTCTTTATCTGAAATTAATCAATTCAACCTTCAGAACATTTGTACTCGTGGTTAGTTGAGTGAATTCACTCCTGCGTTCTCGCTTTGGTACTTAACGCGTGTACCACTAGGACGATATTCTAACGACTTCACTCCCAAAACAGGAGGTCAAAGGTCACAGTAATCATCGTCATTATCACAATCATTAATGTATACTTGTAAATAAGTATTATATATAGATATACGGTGTATATATACGGTTCATTCTAGTACAAATGTATGATATATATGGTTTTAATCCTGACTGGGGTTGGAAAGGAGTTTTGTGGCAACTCCAGGCCTTCCAAATACATTCTGGTGATAGCTTCAAAAGATTTGTCCTTCGGTGGTCCACCTGGGCCTAGGACAGTTTTGGTGACCTTGAAAGGTCACCTGTGGGAAAGAGGAAATTCACGATGAGATATGTAGGTTGAACTTTTGGGGGCATCTACCAATCTCCTGTAAATAACTACCCATCTATAGAGGTTCTTCACGTGACGTCACATTGCCATGACGACACGATGCCGCCATATTGGGCATCAAAATGTCAAGCGACGTCACGGCATGAACACAGCGTCAACACACAGATCATGACATCAAAATGTCATGACGTGACACTTGACATCAACATGGCCGATTCTTTGCAGTCATCTGACCGTTGTGACGTCAGTGAAGAACATCTATACATATTTGATAATGTACATGTAGTCAGGTTTGTTCGGCTGTGTAAGTAATCAAGTCCATAAATTATGTGTTGTTAGTGTTAGAACCAATATGAAGGTAGCGCTAGTGTAAACTATAGACAAGCAATCCCGTAAAGAATGTGAGTATCGTGAGTGATATGTTGGTTTGTGATTTAGTTTGAATGTGATAAACATTTCGTTCTAGAACCACTGAAAATTGTTTGTTTTAGAGCCTGAGTAAACTGGCCATAGATCTGTTCATGAACTGGTCGAGGGCCTGTTCGTGAACTGGTCGAGGACCTGTTTGTGAACTGGTCATAGATCTGTTTGTGAACTGGTCGAGGGCCTGTTTGTGAACTGGTCAAGGACCTGTTGGTGAGGTGGTCGAGGACCTGTTTGTGAACTGGTCAAGGACCTGTTTGTGAACTGGTCGAGGACTTATTCGTGAACTGGTCGAGGACCTGTTTGTGAACTGGTCGAGGACCTGTTTGTGAACTGGTCGAGGACATATTTGTGAACTGGTCGAGGACCTGTTTGTGAACTGGTCGAGGATCTGTTTGTGAACTCGTCAAGGACCTGTTTGTGAGCTGGTCGAGGATCGGTTCACAAAGCTCTGCAGCTGAGTTTTCACTTCAGCTTTTTAACATTCGATGCATCGCTCAAAGCCAAGAAACAAATTTATTTCTGTAGATGTGGAGTTAGATTGCTGTGTTTGTTCATAGTATGCACTGAGAAAACGCACCCACTGCTGGCAATGTGGTATTGTAAGTTACACTGGTTCCCGTCCTAGCTGCCTACACACCCACGGTGATGTCAGAGTCGCAGGTGTGTGTGTAGGCTGCAAAGATGTGAACCAGTCTAACGTAAGTGCTGGTGTAGAAGCTACTACCCATGCATGCAGGCCGACATTCCTTTTGCAGTGTTTGTACGCGTCACTTTTAACTGGTTGCGTATAACTAAAGTTGAGCCAGGAATCACTGGGGCCGAGTGTAATGCAGGGATTAACTGGGAAACGGTTTTTAGGCAGGTGTCTCCATAAATTTTGTAGCTGTAAATTGGGAGTGTGTTTGTGGGGCCGACTCAGTCCAATTAGCCTGTGAGAATAGTCAATATTACCTGCTGAGAGCAGTTCACTCTCTTTGCTTAGCAGCCATTTTAAACCTTGTCCTTGGTGGTTCAGATTGAACGACCCTGGGAACGAGGTTATTGCTTTGGGAGCTGGGACTATTTTTCTACCTCATTACTGCCTGGGGTGGATTTTAATCGCTGGTGCTTCCACCTGGTGCCATATTGTGTAATTCATTAGAAACTGTGATCGGTTTCACATGATGATCTTCAAGAAGCATTTCATAGTCAAGAGCCGAGGGGGGGGGGGGAGCTCACAAAACAGTATAGGGCAATACATACCAGTAGGCAGGAGGAAACCAGAGAGCCGGCACCATAAAGAGTACATCTGTATCATGAGCCAGGACAACTAAATCTCTTTACTTTTGTTCTGGCAGAGTATTTATAACATGTTCACTGCCACAAGTTATCGGGCCGTATTCTAGAAGCTTAAGTTAAGGTCGACCTTTAGCTATTGTTTGCAGGGTAGAATACAAAAGATTAAGGTCGACCTTACACTTAAGGAAGCTTCTAGAATACGGCTCATCATCTCATAAACAGAAAAAAAGGACATCATCCTGAAAAGTGCAGAAACCCAGTCACATGGGTATTCATTGGAAAGTGCTCGGTCGGAGCTTTCCAATGAATACCTATGTGACAGGATTTAAAGTAGTTTTATTACATAGGGGGGCCTACAGGAAGTTCACAGTTTATTGGTCTTCCCTGGAAATTTTCTAAGTCCAAAACTTGGCCCACAAAGGGAGGCCTAAAAATCAGATCATTTGGTTCTATGAATTACCTCTGGTCGGCATTTGTGAAATTGATCAGTAGGGGCCTATTACAATTAATTGATCCCTCCCAAAATCAATCCATACTGCACTTGGCCGAGAACTTGCCATGAAAGTGATCTGACTTTTATACCATTCATACTTGGCCTCCCTTTGTGGGCCTAGTTTTAGGACTTAGAAAATTTCAACCAAAGACCAATAAACTGTGAACTTCCTGTAGACCTATATATATTCCAATTTGACAGACGACCTTGCCAGTAAAGGGTTTTAACAACAGGTTGGAGGCCTCTATGGTGTTCCAGGCTCTCTGTTTTTTTCCTCCAGCACGTGTTTTCATCATCAAAACATTCTGATTCTATTGTGATCTTAATTAATCTAGTCTTGTTGAATGGTTTGTTGTTGTGTGGTGTCATCAGATTATTTGGGGCTGTCCAAGTAAATATTAAAGTTTGAAAAATCGACTTCAGTCTCACTTTTTCTCTGTGTTTCAGTTGGAATCTACAGTCTGGGTACACAATGCATGAGAGAAATATCCCAATTGCACCATGAAGTGAGTTTTATTTCGGGGTATGCCCCCCCCCCCCTCCACTCATGCCCCGTACCCCCTTCGTCCGTTCCTGTTTGCTAACACTTTTCCCAACTAAACGCATGATGACATTCTTTATTCATTGCACGGCACAAAAACGAAAAATGGTTAACAGAGGACCCAAGCCCTTATTTCAATAAACCCATGTAGGCCTACAAGTAAAGTAGTTCCCATATTCGCCGCTGCATTCCAGCGGCGCTACTGTCTATTCCTGCTGTGACCTCATTAACATATTCAAGCAGACGACGTTCTTGACGAGCAAATTGCTTGGCAGAGTATTTGACCGATTACATTCGAGTTCAGGGCCCACATTCATAAAACTGCTTCGTATCCTTTGCCGGACACAAAAGATTAAAAGCATCACACTTTGACTTATGAATGTGGACCCAAGAGTCAGGTATTGCCTGCGTAGTGGTTTCAGATGCCACCGCCAGGGGCTCCACCCCTGGTGGCGGCATGAGGAACGAATCAATTGCGGCAAACGTTCATTGTTTGAAAAATTGCTGCTAAAACCACTTTTTTAAAATTTCACTGATGTCGTAGAATATTTATAATTGTATAACAAAATGGATAATATGATTTTGTTTCATATGACGGAGTTTTAATACGTGTAGTCTTCTGTAAAAATATTTGAGGATGTCATTGGCGCAGCGATCCTCGCTGCTCGTGCCCAAGAAACTGATGAAGTGTTAAATGAATGGGTCTCATCGGACGCTATTAATCGTTACTCTGGTTTCTCTTCAACCCCACGCATAAATCTTTCGCCTTTTACTAAAGATTTCCGTGGAGAGGAACACTCTAATGAGTCTATAGACATTTTTTGCAGCCCCGCTTCACAGCGGGGTAATAATACCAACCAAGAACAGAACGTCAAATGAGCCATTTTGTATGTTGTGTGTGTACGATTTCATGGATGTGCCTGGGTGCTGGCGAGTTTGCCTAATGCGAGATGTTCGAACCCCGATTGAATATGCTAGCAATTTCACTTCTGGGATCTGTACTAGAAAGTGCCTGATCGAGGAAGACCCCGGTTGGGGTCGAAAATTTGCGAAATTCGGAGACGACTTTATCATGTTGGTGAGCTGGCCTTGAGGTAGACCACCTTGCAGTCGACATTCGTTCCTCATCAATGCGTGAGCATGAAGCCTGCTTCAGTGGGCTAGCCTTGAGGCATTCTCACCACTAAAATCATCACACTTTAAAAGTGGGTCAATTTTTCGCCTCCATTTTCTCCTTTTCCATTCACGTAATCTACTGATTATCGACGCAATAGTCAATCATTTGGCATGAAATTGTGTCCCCTGCTAAGCAATTTGAATAATATAATCGGCTTGGTGCTTTTTGGACGATTTTTGGACCAAATGACGAGATTATTTAGGATCATTTTCATGCGGGTCCTCTGTCCTCGAGTCCTATTGTACTGTAGGCCTATACCGGAGCGGCTGTAACAGGCAGGGGACCAGGTGTTGCACAGTAAAAATGGTGGACATTCTTTTCATCACTTGAGAAATTAGACCCATTGTGATACCTTTAATTTCTAACCCTTCATTAGGTAAGCCACTATACTTCAACTCATTCTTTCATGTGTATTGATAACTAAGATAATTCAAATACTTGGACATTTCCACAGTCTCGTTGGCCACATCATTTCCTGACTGCTCTGTATACACTACATCGATCAGTCGATCGTATGTTCATGGATGAACCAGGTCACGGTAATAAACATACAGTAGCATGTATTCAGGTCTCACCACACAGGGGAAAAAAAAAGAAGAAGTAGGACATCGATGGTGGCGCTGACTGATAGACCTATATCTGTATATACGGTACATTAGGCCTGTGCCCCTCGCCCTCATGCCAGCGAACCGTTGTTGCCATTTGGCTTGTTTAAATGATATTTCACAAATTTGTCCCCCTTTTTTTCGCCAGGGAGGGAAACCCTATTGCTGTCGTTCGGGGTTTGACCCTCTGGTCATGCAGCCCTTTTGGCCCTCATTCCTTCCGACCTGACTAGTGCACGACTTGTTTCCGCGCTCAGTAGGCCCTGTACCTCGGGTCTACCAGTAGGAGCACCTGCTTAGGTCGTCAGTGAATATTTAACCCGAAATATCCACCGAAAATGCTTTGTATGTGTATTTTTGCCATTGATATCGTGCAGTTGGCCTTGGTGGTTGGCCGACATGCCTCTTTAAACGACAAGCACCTTGAAGAATGAAGGCCACAGAGTGCACTTTTCGACCTGATAAATACACTTTCTCTGACCTCGATTTGCCCAAATTATTTTTTGATCAGCTTAAAGCGGTCGCTAGTTGCTGCCGCAAGCAAAGTCAGTGCCGATTTCCCGTAAAAATTGCTTTGGGTGGGGACACCTGGTATCGATGGTGAAGGGGCGGGTGAAGGGGCCGAGCTGTGGGGCGGTGTTTGCCAAACCCTTCCGAACCGTTCGACTGACGCACGGCGTGGAAGTCGATAAGAAACCGACACAAAAATCTTTTTCATTCTTTCTCAATGTTGAATGTAAGACAGCCCACCCCCGGGGAATAATTCATGCATAACTAACAAGGGGACTACGTGTTTTGGTGTCAACCTTTGGGGCACCCTACCACGGTTTACCAGACTTGCAATAAGAACTACGATAACCATTTCAGATGTGGGGTCGGGTTATATTTCTCTTTGTGTTATTCAGCCTCATGTTGGCCCTGACGGTAGGTATCCTTTTAATTTCGGCATGTATCATTCCGATCGGTTTCAGACGCGACGTCTTCCCTCAACACCAACTGGAGGAAGCCATTTCTCATTTTCTCATCGTAAACCTAAATGTTTATGTACTTTTACAGATGGCAGAAGACGTTATACTGAGGCGAAAGTTTGACGAAAGTACGTACATACGTTTGACGGCCAGCATGGCCGAGTTTGCAGTCGTGGTGAACGTGACCGTTGTGTTGTGACGTCAGTCACGAATGCGACGTCACTTTTGGGAGCCGAACGCTCGTCTTCTTTTTATTACATTGTACAAAATACTCAGCTTTAAGGGATAAATTCATGAAAGATATTTCAAATTCATGTAAAAATTTCAAAAACCTAAGTC
>NMRB01003697.1:2698-12883 GCA_002633025.1 Notospermus geniculatus | reverse complement strand
TTCACTTCGAACAGGCGTTGTCCCAATGGCATTTAAGAAAGCTCTTGTGACTCCACTAATTAAAAATCCATCTTTGGATCCTGAGGTGCTCAGCAACTATCGGCCAGTATCCAACTTGTCATTTGTGTCGAAGTTACTGGAGAAGGTTGTGGCGAATCGGCTCCTTGACCACCTTCAGTCCAATGGTCTTTATCCCAAGATGCAGTCTGCCTACAGGAGTGGGCACAGCACCGAGACTGCGTTGCTGAAGGTGGTAAATGATTTGCTTCTTGCTTTGGATAAGGGCAATGAGGCTGTGCTGATTCTCCTCGACCTCTCCGCTGCCTTCGACACTATTGACCAAGACATACTTATCACGAGGCTTCGTGATCGTTTTGGTGTGACTGAGGGGGCCTTGGCGTGGATACAGTCCTATTTGTATGAACGCTGCCAACAGGTTGTAATAAATGGCTCCAGATCACGTGAGTTTTCCCTGAAATGTGGTGTTCCTCAAGGGTCTGTACTTGGCCCTATACTATTCTCACTGTATGTCGCTCCTCTGGAAGATATCATGCAATCACATGGTTTCATGATATATGCTGATGATAATGATGTCTACACAACTTTTAAACCTGTGGATCGTGCATCGTCAATCTGTTCAATTGAGGCATGTGTTAAAGAAATCAGAGAGTGGCTTAAAGCCAACAAGCTCAAATGTAACGATTCAAAGACTGATATTGTACATGTCGTATCCCGTTTTCGTAAGTCTGCGAGCAATCGTGCTCCTTTTACTGTATATATTGGTGATACTCCTGTTGAATCCAAACAATCTGTTAAGAATTTAGGTTTTACCTTAGACCAAACCCTTACCATGCAAGATCACGTCACCTCTGTCTGCAAAGCTGCTTCTTTTGCCATTTGGCGCATAGGTCGCATTCGTCATATGCTTGATCAGAAGTCAGCTGAGCGCCTTGTCCATGCCTTTATAACATCACGACTAGATTATTGCAACAGCCTTCTGCATGGCCTTCCTGATAGCTACATACATAGGCTGCAGTTGCTTCAGAACACTGCTGCCAGGCTGGTTATGCGGGTCAAAAAATATGATCACATAACCCCCATTCTGAAACAACTGCACTGGCTACCAGTCAAGCAACGATGCATTTTTAAGGTGCTCCTATTGGTTTTTAAATCGCTAAATGGGCTTGGCCCACAGTACCTGAGCGAGCTTCTGACTCTTCACCAACCAACTAGAACACTGCGCACCTCAGCCGCGGGGCTTTTAATCACACCCAGATGTAAGACAGATTTTTATGGAGCGCGATCGTTCTCTGTCGCTGCCCCACGGCTGTGGAACGCACTGCCTCCTGGAGTCAGGAGTGTTCGCTCAGTTGAAGCTTTTAAGACCGCTCTTAAGACTTACCTTTTTACTCAATTCTAGTTTCTTTATCCTCTTTTCTTGCCTTTTAATCATGTCTTACTCTTTTTCTTCCTTAGTTGTCATTTATTATTACATGTACTTATTATATTGTTTGCATTTATTATGTCTATATTTTATGTAAAGCGCCCTGAGGCTTTCTGCATAGGGCGCTATATTAAGAATCTATTATTATTATTATTTATTATTTACCACCGCACTGTTGTCTTTGCTGTCATTGGCAATGCTTTCATTAGAAGTGCTGATTTTGTATTCGAAGTTTTCGTCAGGGCCGAAGCCATAGCATTATTGGCCCTGGTAAGTACAGAAGAGGCCATCTCAAGCTACTCATGTTCCTCACTTGGATGGGGTCTTTACTTGCCCTTGCAAAGGCACAAGGTACAAGGCACCAAGGCTTACTGCCCCATGCACCGGACGTGAAGAGTCTTGGATGAACAGAGGCCTACAACAGGGCAGGTCTGTTTTAGGCATAAGGAGCCATGTAGGCTACACCCCTTTCTTAAGCCCGTGTGACACTGTCCCGAAGTTGACACCTGATACGAATTAATGGAAACTTTTGGAAATCTTACTGATACGTGCCAACCTGAAGAAGACCCCGGTTGGGATCGAAAATTTGCAAGCTTCTGGAAGTTGACTTCGGGGCCATCTTCATGCAAAATTCAAAATCCCACATTCGTGTGGCCACCGGGTGTCTAATTTCGGGACAGTGTGACACGGGCATTACTGTTTTACTCGAAAGCTCCATGTCCATCAGCAGTCAATGTTGGACACAGGAAATGTTTTCACCTGCCTTCTTGTAGGCCTACCTTGCCAAATACGAAATCAGTACTCTAGAAAGTTAGGATAGTATGTCAAAACATTTCTTTCAGTAGCAGAATCTACAATCAGGAAAAAGATCGATCACTGAGTTGCAATTTGCATTCCTCTTCAGATGGCTCTCGTCTGTGACCTTGACCTCCAATACCCACACAACCGTTCGTGATTTTACAACCTGAATAAAGGATGACTAACCATAACAACTGCGCTGACACGCTTCCAGGCAAGAGAACTCCAGTAGAGCTTATTAACAGGCCATAAAAGTGGCAGCCAGTCGACATCCGCTGTTGTTTGCTCGAGTACGCGGAGGAAGGATGTACATGATGAGTACACATGACCTTCGGTGTTCGCACAATGCAGGCAATGTTTGAATGGAGAATAGTTCACTGCAGTCGCATGTTCTTCCTGATTCTATGAGTGCACAAAATCTGATGAAACCATGAAAAAATTTGTAATAAAACCTTGAAAATTTCTGAGTTCTCCTGAAATTTCACTCAGGCACAAACATCGTGCGTGTGCACATATTTTTCGCTGAGTTTTCTAGCTCGCGAGGCAGAAAACTCACCAGCTGGGGAAATAGGGCCGATCTAGCTGTCACCAGCTGAACTGCCGATCAGCTATAGATCTGCCGATTTGTGCACCTGCTGATCGCCAGAAATCATCCCATCAAGCTGTGTTTGTTAAGAAAATGCATTTGCGCATGCAAATACGAA
Organism: Notospermus geniculatus; assembly: GCA_002633025.1. Classification (NCBI taxonomy): domain Eukaryota; kingdom Metazoa; phylum Nemertea; class Pilidiophora; order Heteronemertea; family Lineidae; genus Notospermus; species Notospermus geniculatus. Next base: position 9,937 of record NMRB01003697.1, on the reverse strand, counting down.
AAACCGCACGTAGGTATTCTAACTAACATAGTGCCCACAAGGCGCCGCCACTAGCCAAAAAAAACTGCATTGAAATCAAGTGTTTGACAGATTTTTGCATTTTGAGAGGTAAGAAGCAGCAACTGACGCTTTTCACCACTTCCCTAACCATTTTAGACAATGCTAAGATGAGTTTGCACAGTTAAAACAATTAAAAATGCTAAATATTGACACTTGCCATGACCTGCAGCAGTGAATATATTATGATAATTAGCTTCTGAACTGCAGATCAGTGGGTGATCGTCCGATTTATCGGTGACAGCTAGATCGGCCCTATTTCCCCAGCTGCTCACTGAAAATACGCGCACACGCGAGCTATCTGCTGAGCAAACGATATTTGTATTTGTATTAGATTTTTCTGACAGGGCCGAAGCCATATAGCATTATTGGCCCTGCTGAGAATGGAAGAGGCCATCTCAAGCTACTCATGTTCCTCACTTGGATGGGGTCTTTTACTTGCCCTTGCAAAGGGCACAAGGTACAAGGCACCACGGCTTACTGTCCCATGCGACGGATGTGAAGAGCCGGAAATGAAATCCCATGCCGGGGCTGGATTCGAACCCGGGACCTGCTGCTTGCTGAGCGGACGTGATAACCACTCGGCTATCAGGGCAAACAGTCTCAACTGACTTTTTACTCAGCAGATAGCTCCAGTGTGCGGCAGGCTATAGAGCAGGGATAATACTAAGCCATTTTTGACAGGCGCTGTGCTGTGCTGTGCCCTAAATGGGGGATGCCACTGTGCCCTTTTTTAACCACCCAAGGCACTGTGCCTCTTGAACAATTTTTGGGGGGGTTGTCCAGTTCTCCCATACCCCATGGTCATATTACCTTTAGAAACTGGATTAAATTCGCTGTTGACTTGAATTATAGAGACCTTTGGTAAGCTTCTCAAATTCTGTTCGACATAATGAAAAGTGCCCTTTTCTATGTTCAAATGCCCTTTTCACAAAGTTTTTACCGTGCTCATCTCAAATCTTAGATATAACCCTGTGCCGTGGAGCATAGCCTCTTTGTACCTCAAAGCTGACAGGACTGGTGCCGCACGCAGACATCTTCAGAGCGAGACTCTACAACTCGTCGGAAGAACAAGAGGCGGCCAACATTCACACAAGCGATAGAATAGAACGTTTCTCATTCCCCGTGGCAAATTGGGCGCCAACGAATCGATCCATACAACGAGACAAGTCACAACCTCCTCGGAGGAAACTACCAGGCTAGATGTATTCCAATTACAATACGGTAACCATGGAAACCAGTTATAAGTCACCAAAGCTGCAAGGAAAGCATTTATCCCCACTAGAGTAACTGTATTATTCCCCGGGCTATTGCGTTAACCGTATATGGATTCTGAGAAGGATGGTAATGCCACTACCAGCGGCAGACATTTCTACATCTTGCGTAAAGTTCAAAGGCGTATGATCAAAGGCTGATGGGACGGCTGTAACTGGATTAAATACCTGGGGCTTTGATGGCAAGGAAGCTGTGCCTTCTGCCTCAGCAGTCATGGCATGGAAGTGCAAGTGACATGGGGGAGAGCTGCTCTGTCTTCTGCCTCAGAAGTCATGGTGTGGAAGTGCAAGTGACATGGAGGAGAGTTGCTGTCCCTTCTGCCTCAGAAGTCATGGCAAGGAAGTGCAAGCGACATGGGGGAGAGCTGCTCTGTCTTCTGCCTCGGAAGACATGGCAAGGAAGTGCAAGCGACATGGAGGAGACCTGCTGTGGCTTCTGCCTCGGAAGTCATGGCATGGAAGTGCAAGCGACATGGAGGAGAGCTGCAGTTCCTTCTGCCTTCCTTGGCAGTCATGGCGTGGAAGTGCAAGCGACATGGGGGACAGCTGCTCTGTCTTCTGCCTTGGAAGTCATGGTGTGGAAGTGTTACAAGTGACATGAGGAGAGTTGCAGTTCCTTCTGCCTTCCTCGGCAGTCATGGCATGGATGCAAGCGACATGGAGGAGAGCTNGGAGAGTTGCTGTGCCTTCCTCCTTGGCAGTCATGGCACAGAAGTGCAAGCGACATGGAGGAGAGCTGCTGTGCCTTCTGCTTCAGCAGTCATTGCATGGAAGTGCAAGCGACATCAGGAGAGCTGCTGTGACTTCTGCCTCAGCAGTCATGGCATAGAAGTGCAAGCGACATTGAGGAGAGTTGCTGTGCCTTCTGCCTCGGCAGTCATGGCACACACATGCAAGTGACACGGTGGAGATCTTCCTGGGAAATGTTGTAGGTGGGACTTGTAGCAGTGATCTTGTTAGAGTCTCCTGGACGATGGCCAACCCACATTGCTTTTTATACCTCAAATTATCACACTGTTCTAATCATGATACTCAGTATTTCATCTGACCTCAGATCGAGATCAAACAATCTTAATTTGTCCCGTTTGTTAATTTATGGCAATTTTATCACATCAGACATGACATGACATTGTATTAAGTAACCCGAACATGGGAACATTTATGGTCATTTTTTAACGATAAATCATTATAAAATTAGTACGCAGTAATCAGCTTGTTTGGACTTGCAATGTGAGAAGGAAGATTCATGGGAGGTGGCGATGGACTCAATGCCGACAAAATTCGGTCTGGTCTTACTGTCTGGATTTACGGACTGACAGATAAAGGGGGTGGGGCAGGAAGGGTGGGGTGGCCGAATGCCATCCAAACGGCAAGACTTGGTACGTCGGACTGCCAAGAAGGCAAGGGAAGCAGACCAATATCAGCAATAGTAACCGTCAGTTAAAAATTTTAGCTGCAGGAATTGAAGACGACCTACAGACCTTTCCAACGAAGATGATGGCCTAATAGACTTCTCTCCCACATGATGTTGTGGCCGTTCATTGTCCAAGCATGATATAACACTAACAAACGCATCCTCTCAGATAATTATTTTACTAAACTTTTGTGCCCACGGCTCACTTGACCGGCTTGGCATGCCAGCAGCAAAAGACTGTATCACTCCAAAAGAGTGCAGCACCTGACGGGGCAGCGTCATGACGTCCTGCACGTCATTTCTGAACGCCATGACGTGACTCGGAAAAAATCCAGTTGTTTCAGCGATCATGACGTCGGGAAACAATCTGATTTTTTTTCCATCTCACGTCAAGACATCATGAAATGACGTGCGGGACGTCATGATGCTGGCCCGTCAGGTGCTGCACTCTTTTGGAGTGACATCGTCTATTGAATGGTATTAAGCTTCTGATGCCATATGGTAAGAACTGTTAGACCGCCATCTTTGTTGGAAAGGTCTATAGGCCCTAAATTCAGTCATTCTCATCAACAAGGCATGGTTTCATTTGCAAAAGATATCCGTACAGCAGTGCATCCTACCTCTTCCGTCATGCCGCAGTAGACCGACACGATAAACCCAGAAAGAGTCTCCTGATAATACAAATGACATTTTGACCTGATAGACTAGGTCTCCATGGTAACTGAGAGGCTGATAAGTTTGATGGAGCCGGCGGGCTTCTGTGGTTTCATCCGGTTTGGGCGAGGCAGGAAAAGGTAAGTGCGCTGGTATGGGGCAGTCAGTTCAGAACACGAAAACCGAACGTTTTTGTACACAAAACGGTGTGTCATTTTTTATGGTGAGGTCCAGCACTAGAAGACGAAACTTTGGGTCAGTTTGGGGCGATTTTTCAGCTGTGGGTGAAACCATGTGGTCAGAATGGATAGAAGTGATAATAGTTGAGTAAACTGATGACCAATGATGATCACTTGCAACAAGCACCTGCTTTTGCTGGAGCGGGTCACAAATGTGTGGCGGTCCAAGAAAACCCGGCGGATGTCGCTGAATGATCAACAAGGGCTGTCAGATTGCCTGTGCATTGATCTGCTACTGTTTACCTGTTACAAACTACATTTCAGCTATTGAAATGTGCGGGTTCACCAAGGCCATTAACACTTTCCTCAAATGTGACATCCGGCGGGTTTTCCTAGACCACCACACAAATACTCACTGATGTTTCTTTAGGCTGAATTTACATAGAGGTATACAGTACACCAACACGTGGGTCGGCGAACAAAGATTAGGTCATGAGAATTTACATAGAGGTATACAGTATACCAACACGTCGGCGAACAAAGGTTAGGTCATGAGAATTTATATAGAGGTATACAGTATACCAACACATCGGCGAACAAAGGTTAGGTCATGAGAATTTATATAGAGGTATACAGTATACCAACACGTCGGCGAACAAAGGTTAGGTCATGAATGCTTTATTAAAAGGCAACTTTTACGCAACTCTTCACCAGCGTGCCCATATACCATATACCTCTACCATATACCTTTATACCCACCCTTATGCTACCAATAGTAGTTCTCTGCAAACTAAATTATGATCCTCATCCAACTGCCAGTCAACAAACGATGAAGGTGAAGGCCATACGATAATGCCATCTCAAATATGCAGCCGGGTGGCAGATAACATGAACATAACCAGGCGATAATCAATCTTAGTAATTATGTATCCAGGTTTAGTGCCATTATGCAGGAAACGGCTCACAAAGGACATTCACATGGAAATGCTACATGAAATGAACTCGGCTGTGCGGGCTGCGGAATAAATAAGGATGATTGATTGAGAATTATGATGCATCGCAATATTATTGTACGCTGGAGAATCTATTTCAAGATGGCTGTTGTCTTGTGGGACGCGTTTCAAGCCCTTTTACTCCAGTGACCGACTAAAACTGGATCTAATGTTGATGTCTTCATCAAAATTATAGCCTAGTACATTTCACCACCTACACCAAAATTTTAGTTGTAAGGTCAAAAAGGTCTGGCATTGCCAGGGTCCAGCTTCTCCTGTTGGCGATGGTCGGCATTGCTGACCACACAGCAGGCTGTTTATATCTTCGAATCCAAGTCCTGACACTGACGCTTTTGATATGATAATGTTGGAGGAGCTAGCAGGGGCATAGCTAGCTTTAATAATGGCCTAGGGGGCAAAATTGATTGAGTCTGGAGGGTGAAGTCGGAGTGGGGGCCGGGGTCCTCCCCTAGAAAAAAATCTACATCCTCTCAGATGCATTTTCCCCACATCTGACACCACAATAACCTGGCTTGAAGAGGTGAAATGACCTCTTTTAGAGCAAAAATATGTTTTGTCCCTTTTTGNCCCCCCCCCCCCCCCCCCCGCTACGCCCCTGGCTAGACCAATGATGATCACTTGCCACAAGCACCAGCGTAATTTGCTGAAGCAGGTCACAAATACATGTACATGATGAAATGGCGACAATTATCAAGTCATGATGCATTTTTCCAAAAGTCATTCTGTCCTGAAACGGTTAACAGTTTAAAAGTGGATCCTGGCCATTCAAGACATGATTGAATTTCATGTCTGACCCTGTCGGGACATGAAAAGTGTTCCTCACTGTTCTTTGTGTTACTCGAAAAAGGAAATCTGATATAAATGTGATCAATAGGAAGCCCAGAATGGATTCTTTTGCTTATGACAAGAAAACGTCTAATAAAACACGGACAATGCCGAGTATTCTGCCATAGAAAAAGTTCAAAACAGTCCCTCAACCAATAGGCTTAGTGCCAATGGGGTTATTCATCAATATCGATTAGGCCTACGTGTTTACAGCGGATCAAACCAAGCGTAATTCCACTGACCTGCATAGGCCTACCCGAAGTAAACATGGGAACAATAGGACGACTTACATTATTCAGCCTCAGCGCAAACATCTGCCACCACAGAGCTATGAAAGTACAGATGACCCAGAATTAGGCCTTTAGAATAACATTGGAATGGCCAGTTTGATGATTAGTTTATTGCTTGTGTTTAGGCTATAGCTCTTGGTTAATTTACTGGGCTTAATGTTATCAAATTGACCCTGAATGCTCTCATCCATTTCACCAAAGAATTCCATGCATTACATTAGCTTGGGAACATTTCATGGTATTTGTTTGATAGTGTTTATTCATGCAATGAACTTTTCATGGTTCCCGCTCTCGCAAAAGTAGGCGAATGTCACAACTGAGGAAACACCAGAGGATGTGTGAAATCTTTGACAGAAGATGGAAAATGCCGCTGCTGGACAGAAAATGCCATCTGGATAGAAAATGCCCTCTGCTGGACAGAAAATGCCATCTGGACAGAAAATGCCGCTGCTGGACAGAAAATGCCTGCTGGACAGAAAATGCCTGCTGGACAGAAAATGCCGCTGCTGGACAGAAAATGCCCTCTGCTGGACAGAAAATGCCTGCTGGACAGAAAATGCCGCTGCTGGACAGAAAATGCCATCTCCTGGACAGAAAATGCTGCTGCTGCTGGACCACAGAAAATGCCCTCTGCTGAACAGAAAATGCCACTGCTGGACAGAAAATGCTGCTGCTGGACAGAAAATTCAGTCTGCTGGATAGAAATGCCCTCTGCTGGATGGACTTTGGTGGCAGGTGGAGTTTATGAAGTCTGACATTGGTGCAGTGTGGCACTGGTTCCTGACATGCCTGAGAATGGCCAGTCCATTACAGTATACTCAGACATTCCAGAAAACAAAGCCCAATTAACCTAAATGTGGAGATAGAGAGACGATTAGAGCACATGATGTGTCAATTAGATGATTACATGTCATCCAGAGTCATCAGACCTTGGCCAATAATGGGATCGAGATGACCTACATTCTCTCGCCATTATCTATATTATAAGAGAGAAGGCTCATTTTTTGTCTCGCTCCTTCTGGAGATTGGGCAGCATCCAAGTAATGAATGGTGGTGTGATGTATTGGCCAGGTATCAGTCTGTGTTTATAGCAAATAAAAACCAGAAAAAAATTGGTTCCAATATGGTTTTGACAGGGAAATCTTTTGGTGACCTGGAATTCTATTTATACACTGTGGAGGGATTCCCCAGTTGTCTTGACTTACCGACTGATGACCCCATTCCTGTTACAAACACATTGGAATGGCCTAGATGCAGAATCCTCTTATCAGAGAAACAGTGGGCAACGAGGAATTCCTTCAGATTATTCCTTCCAAGTATACAATGGAGCTGCTGGCATGGCAAGTGTGTTGGTTTATACAATTTTAAAGCACAGAAAATAATTAAAACTTATTTTGAAATTGAAAGCAAATTCTTTACCCAACCTGAGCAATTTATTTTTAGCTTCGAGACCATGACATGCAACCCATTAATTGTCTCTGATGCTCGCCAAAAGAACGGTACATTAGGCCGTATACACCACATGACCTCATT
>NMRB01003696.1:39952-50579 GCA_002633025.1 Notospermus geniculatus | reverse complement strand
ATTGATACGTACCACTTTCACACCCAACGTTTTCTTATTTCTTGGCAAAAACTCGGGCTCGGCACTTCCCACTTTGTGGAAGAAGGAATCCTGTGGATCCATGCTGAGAAACCATCCTAAAATAGTCATTTTATATTAGGTTGAGTACTAACGTGCAACCACTAATAGTCGTTTCATATTAGGTTTAGTACAGATTATTCAAGTTCCCAAAAGTTTGTAACAGAACACTAGGCAGTAGTTCTGGTCTTAATATCTACAAGAAGAAGAGGACAGACGTAACAGGACATTTGTGTGAGTGAAAGAGGAGCGAGGTAAAAACCCCTGCTGTGGGAGGATGGATATGTCCAACGTGGCGTTTGTTGGAAACTTACCATCATAACAAGTGATAGGGTAGTTCAAAATAAGACCTCCGTCGATGAACACATGCTGATGTTGATGAATCTGATCAAATACGATTTCTGGCTGCAACATCACTGTTTAAAGGAAATTAGTCGCAGCAGTCAAACATAACAATAAGAATAATTTCACAGCCAGCAAAATCCACAACTTTAATTTCGGTATTTTCGCGGATTACACCCTAGGTAAGCCTAGATTTGCAGTTGACCATGTTCTAAATGGTTTTCGAAGGGCACATATGGTACAGGGCGTGCGTGCAGGCTCCAACGGGCGCACTGACACTGACACTGGCATCAGAGTATATGATTTTCATACAAGGCCTACGTTGGCGTCTGGTCAGCTGCAGGCTTCGGGCAAGTACATAAGGACGATTAGATGAAATGGTACATGAATGGTTTTTTTATGATGTCCAATTTGAGGTTACCTGGGAATGTCATTGACATCTTTGTCGCCAATGCAACAGACATGTCTGGCGTTGTCTTGACATGGCAGTATTCTATGTTGAAAGTGCTGACATTAGTGATGATTATGCACAGTTCCATCCCACGAGAGTCATACAACTGAAATATAAATAACCACGTGATCGTCCGAGTAGCAGCCAATAAAAAAGCGTTGATTGGTCACTCTCATTCAATATAAAAGAATAATCGATGGCTTTCCAACGAACCACTTGTATCCCGACGATGACCATGCGGTTGACAGATGAAAATTCAGTGTATTTAGTGTGCTTATTTGCCGTGGATATCTAGTTTCGAATTCCATGCTTAAAGGTGCTCTAGTTCGAACTGTAAACATTACATTACCTATTGTCAACTTCTGGTACCAACAAATCAGATAAAATCGAATTAAATCTCGCCTTTCACAACTTTTTGTTTGTTTTCGAGCGTAAAATCACAAATATATTTCAGTTACAAGAATAATATCAAGATAGATATAAAAATAGATAACATTAATGTTTTGGTATACACGGTGCTGCCACTTGTCCGAGGAAAAATAACTATTATAATCAACCATGTAAATAAACAAACCGTAATGTTTACAATTCGAAATATAGAGCACCTTTAAGACAGGTACTTCGTTTTCCTCCTCTAAATACCTGTTTGAATGTCAGATCTGGATTGCCCGTGAACTGTTCCACCTTCTCCCTTAGATGCCGGAGCAAGCGTCGCCCGGGATGCCACCCAAACTTCACCAGTATGTTGAAGAGAAAGGATAAAGCAGTGGAATCTGATAAAAAAATATTCTGGTCACAGAACGTTCTATGGGAATCAAATGGGATGCAAGTGACAGAATTTTTCATTGAAAATCATTTCACTAGTGGAAATCTTTTGAAACAGTCTGCGTGAAACGTTAAGTTGTCCCTAGGCCTTCACCATTGATCGTTTTTTTCTCTCCATATCTTACCCTGCGTCAACCTCTCGAGATTTTCCAGGCTTTCGGCAGTTAGGTCCACGGATGTTGCTCCGATGGCAATCAAAAGCGCCGTGAGAGATCCTATACTAGTTCCAGCCACTCTTTTAATTTTCTTCATTATTCCGAGGTCTTCTAGGACCTGTAAATAATGTTTTCTACAGCCTGGAATTCTCATGGGGACAACCAACGGAAGAACCAAGATGATGATTATAGAGGTTTCTAATACGTAGGCCCTCAGTCATTCTTTTTGGATACAAAAAATTGTTAATTTCCAGTCCATTCTGCCCNATCAGCGGGCTAACTTGGCTGAGAAATCACAACCCCTGGTCGCTGGACTGGATTGTCATGCCGAATTATCCTCGTTGAGAATCGTAGAGATATTTTTTTCTTTTACAAGTCTCAGTGTATGTGGTTTTGAAATTGCCGTCAACAGTGACGTTGGTTCTAATGTTTGTTGACGGGGCCGACATTTTCTGGTTGGCAGTTAGGCCAAAACTTACCCTAACGGCACCACAGTAGGCCACTCCTTTCGCACCACCTCCTTCAAAAGCCAGGTTCTCAAAGTCGTAGTCATTTTCCAACCCTACATAGGCAGATTTATCCACGATTCTATCCAATAGTTCTTTCCCAAACTCCTCCTTGGAAGGTGATGCCCCCATTTTGATCTGACAGAACTGACTGAAGTAAACTTCAGGTGCGATATGTTGACCAGAATTCCTGCACTAACTGTGATATGCAAATTTTTACTTAATGACATGTTAATACGCAATTATTATATTGCAGCTGTTGGCACCCCATGGCTCATCGCAGTGGGACAAAGGCTAGGCTTATGTAATACTTTGCGATCCTAAAGCTTTAAACCGTTATGAAGGATCAAAGACCAACGATGCACCTTAAGCCCACCATCTGACATTACGTGGAGGAGGCTGCCCCACACGATCAAATTGTTCATCCAATTTTCTGAATATGCTCAATAAAGGCCGACATGCGGGTTTATCACTGAAGCCCCAATAGGCCCAGAATTTTAATTTCCCAAAAATTGGATGAAAAGTTTGATCGTGTGTAGCGGCCTTTAGAAAAGGCTGTTCATTACATAATAACAATTTGGAAGTGCTGGCTGATTTAGCTAGGGGATTAAATCTGGCCATGATGGTTTTGAATGGCAAGATAATTGGGTCTTTTTTGTGTTTTTTTAGAATAAGATGTGTGGCTGAACAAGGGCATTCATAGGCCTACACCATGTGTATCGAGAACACTCATGTACAAATTTGTACAGTGTTCGGTCTGGACTGGGCATGTTCGGTACAATTTTGCCTGGTAAAGTGTTTTTCACATTGAACTGGCCAAAGGTAGGCCTACTAGTTGAACTCAGGAATGTGACCAGACCACATTACCAAGAGGTAGTGGTGTTGCACAACACTGACTTGAAAATAGATAGCTCTTTCATGGTGCCAGCCAAAGCTGGTCAGCCATGATACTGGCTGCCGAGGGTTGTGTAACATTATTATTTGTGATCATACCATTACAGTAAAGAGCTCAGCCAAGTACCTTTGGCGTGAAAAACACTTTAATCGGATGGAGACAGTGAGGCGGTGCCAGTGTGACATTAAAACAATAGATTGACGGAATATAAGCGATGACCTGACAATGAGCGACACACAAAGAAACAGCGAGTCCGTTTCTCAGGGTGTTGCGAACAAGACGGGAATCACACACACAGAAAAATAGCTACACTGAAAAATGTTGCACCCCTGTAATTTTTTTCGCTCCCCCCGTTTGCCAGTCCCCCTTCCAACAAAAGGCTGACGGAATAAGTCGCGACCCGACAATGGGGGACGCATTGATAAACATGTCTTTAGTGTCCGCGAGACAATAAAGCGGGTATTGGCATACGGATGCATTCTCAGACATTAGGCCTACACCACTGTAGGGGCCTACCGTACCAAATTAGCCCCAAGTTGGCAAAATGGGGGGGGGGTACCACAGGAGGATCCGGCTATATTTCCTATTCCATTTCTCTCAAACCCCTGACTGAATTCCTGTATAATCTTCTATTTGGCTGTAATGCAGAAAGAATGCACTTTCCAATCATATCAAATTTGTTTGCTATATTTTTTCTTAAGGAGATACATGTACTTAAATAACGTATTTCACTTCATAGCCGCGTTTTCTTGGTCATCGACGATCTTTTATGGGTGGCGTCCACTAGGGCGCCGACAAGATTAGGAAGGGTTGCGGAAGCAAATTATGCCATTTCGGCATCCTTTCCGCGTCAGTCGCGAAAAAAAGTGTGCGAATCATCGTTTCCTTTGGGACATTACTACGAATCTCTGCAGACATACCTGGGAGTGTCCCAGGAAGCAATCGTGAAGGGCGCGAAATGCTGTTGATCGTAGCAGGACAGCGCGGACACACTAGGATCACACCAGGAGAAGTAAAATCATGGACTAGGACAATCGGGTATAGATGTGCGGACAATATGAGGAAATAATTCAAGGTTATAAATTCTGCTCCGACTTTGGATTTTTCTCATATGTCTGCTAGCCGTCATGGAGTTAGGATAAGGCGGGATGTCCTGACGATGTCCGCACGACAATGCAGACAAGTTGCTGAAGGTGTCGGGAAGTTCATTTCCGCGTCGAAATTTTGGTCTCGATCAAAATTTGGATGCGGAAATTTCGCCCTCTCCCGAACGTGCGGAAATGCCGGGAACTGCTTAGGAATAGGGAGTTTAAGAAATCAAACGATAAACGTTAACTTTACGACAACGTTATTTTTTGTACCGAAAATGCAATATAAAATCTGGTGCATTGGTATGAAAAATAACGTTGTCGTAAAGTTAACGTTTATCGTTTGAGTTCTTAAACTCCCTAATGATAAAGACAGTGAACGGAATCTTTCAAGAATATGCGGAGAGGTTGTGGAATGAATGCGGAATTGCTAAAATTTGCGTTCCGCGTCTTGTTCGCGCCCTAGTGGACGCTAGGTTTTAGCTGGAAAACTGGACGTGCAGTAGGCCTTGTTTTTCGAGCCGCATCGGCGGGGCCGAAGCCCCCCTATTTCACCCATAACCCCACAGAAAGCCCACGGGTATACAAAAAGACACGCTCCCCGCGCTTTAGGGGGGGATTGAAAAGTACCCAGTCAAAAAGGGGTGGGGATTCAAAATTGCTGTTACCAGCTCAGTGAAAGGGGCTTATGAAGAAAGTGGAGTACACTGATGTGCAACACACTTTATGGGGAGTGACCCCCCGGGGAGTCAAAGGTTTTATTCATTTTACCCGCGAACTGCAAATTCAGCATGATTAAGGCCTCGACTTGGCTTTACGAAATTGGGTTTCGTATCTTGGTGTCTTCTTTCTTCTGGAAAGATTCTCCATTCATTGCTGCCAGCAATTCTGGGTTCGGGTACTGGAATGTTTTTTGTGCTTACATACTTTGTATAGTGTTCATTGTATGATACAATGTAGGTCTATAGTACGTACGGTACGGTACCGGTTGTAGGCCATGATGGTTCAGGAAATAGATTGTAAGTATGTAAACTATAGCCCAGGAGATCTGACTACGACTAATGCCACCCCGAGTTCTGTATGTAGGGAATGCGGTGATGGTGTATAGGCCTACTAGTATACCCCGGGGGCCGTATGCATAAAGGTGGAATAAGCTTATTCCAGGTATAACGTAACGTTATAACATTAAGTTATACCTGGAATAAGCGAATTCCACCTTTATGCATACGGCCCCGGGAGTATAGGCCTACTACCCCAGAAAAATAATGATGGGGTGGCATACATGTAGTTGGGGGGGGGGGAGGTCAAATCTCCTTCCAGGGCTATGTTAACATTACAACATACTTATGTAGACTATGCCTCAACTCCTTTTGCTTTGGTAGTGATGTTCCGGTATAGTCGAGTCAACCTTTACTTCAACAAGGCAAAATGCCAGACCTATGCAACAGACACCATTGTGTTCACAATGATTAAACCACAAGCCACAGTATTTACCAGTTGACCAAGCACAACCTTGGATTTGCTATAGCCTTATGGAAAATGAACCAATTTACCGTAACATCATTAGGTAACTGCAATTTTGGATTATTTACCACTGACCTGTGTAGGTTTTCAAGCATGTTATTTAGCCCATGATGCCACTTCCCCTTCAGTCCTCCAACAATACCAACCATTGTTTCAGAAGGTCAGTAATACAATTCAATTCAATAAAACACTCATATCCTAATAAAATGCTGATTAAAAGCTGGATTAATCTAAAGCCGGTGACAGACTGGGGCGTACGCGACGCGTCCTGCAGGCGTTCCGCCAATCAGACTCGTCGGTAGGTATTTCGGCCCGTGTTACCGCATCCCTGATTGGTTGAACGCTTACGGACGCGTTGCTTACGCGCCAGTCTGTCACCGCCTTTAGGGGAAGGTTATAACATAATTATTCTATGGCTGAGCGCACTTTGTTGGGCTGTGATTAACTGTTTTACAGAGTGTGTCAAAATTGCAGTTTTGCTGGTCCCTCTTTCAACTGTGTCACGTATTATTACATGTGTATAGTCCAGTACTACAATCTGATCCACACCAACTTGGTATCAAACACCGCAACTACGAGATTGAGAGTATAATCAATAATAATATTGTACTTTCCTCTTCAGCAGGTGTAAATAGACTGAATTTGTGAGAATGGCGGACCTAAAGGATGTGGAACTAGGCGATCGAAATCCTAATGAATCATTTTCTGACAGTGTCTCAAATGCTCCAACGGAACCAGGAAGAACTGATTTTATTGGTACTCGGTATGCAGAAGATGACCCTGCCGTCAGCAGTATGGGACATGGAGACTCCACGACCGATCTCGGTATTGAGGAGCGCCGCGGTGGTTATGGTGATGATGTTGGGATGCGCCTTGCCTGTCCGCCAGTGGGATGTTCATCTGATGGAAAACCCGTGTATTCCAATCCACGATACTCATCCCCACAACGATCAAACTTGAGGCGCTTGCCCAGTTTAGATCGACTTCCAGCACGGGCGTCCAGTAACAGTACTGTGAATGCGCCATCTGTGGTAAGTGTGTACAATATAGCATGATATAGTGGAAAGTGCTAAGCTTCATATTATTATCATTATTTAACCAAGCCTTCGAATGAGCAAGTCACAATGTTTACATTTTCACCCTGCTCCCGTTACAGACGACCCCACAGGTTAGTGTGCACATATGTTACCAAAAGTGCTTACTGCTTTGTATGCCAACTGTGCCGTCTTCACCGCGGTTGCAGGCTCTGTGGCATAAATATGGAAAATAAGCAAAGCGATATTTTTCACTGTCAAGATTTTGTCTCTTAGTCTTGTCTACTAAGGAATGACCTCAAGCCTCTGATATTAGCCTCCAGGACATTTCAAAGCTGAGTTGCATTCCCTTGAACCGATACCTGTCAAGTTAGACATGTTAGAAAGTATGCTTCAGAAGGGCCAAGTAGAAATACATGTACTTACATGTACAGTAGATGTACGGAGCACAGTTGGCCTACCTTTCTGCGTACCTTTCGCGTGACATACACAGAAGGTAAGCTCCCTTTCGTTGCGTATATGGTACAGGTATGTCATGCTTCACTTCCTTGTGGCCTACCCACAACACACATGAATAATGTTACGTCTTAACTGTGTGCCTTCCAAGGCACCGTGCGACATCTGCGGAAGCTACATGTAGCCTACATTTACGAGGACGGTATGCACGTAATACGTGCAAGATGCTGCGTACGGTACACAGTGGTACACGGTGTGGAAGGTAGGTCAATTGTGCAGAGTACTGTGCAAAACTTACAAATTGAACACAGTATTCTTGTGCCTACATGCTTTGTTTTCACTCTCCTCCTTGCATCAGGGCGAGAAGGATCATTTTGCTGCACTGGAAAAATCAGGAGCCCAGGCATGCCAGGGGTGGCAGATTTCTTAACCCCACTTGGTTTATAAACTTAAAACTTGGTGTGCTGAGTACCGTACCTTATGGCAAAAACCATCTGCAGACTGAAACTTAATGCAACTAACTGTACACCCTGTGCTATTATACAATACTGGTGTTTAAAAATCATTGATTCAAGTACCATGCACCAAATGAATTCATGATATTGGCTATGTGCAACATGTACGTACAAAAACTAGTAGACAGATTAGTCATGCAGTGGTATGACTTCACAAACCATAATTTTGTTCCCATCAGAGTAGAGGTAGACCTTTCCAACAAAGAGGGTGGTCCAACAGTTCTCACCATATCGGAAGCTTGATACCATTCAGTGGCCACTGATGCCAAGCTGGTCAAGCAGGCATTGGGCACAAAAGTTTACGTAAAGTGTCTGAGAGGATGCATTTGGTAATATTATCATGCTTGGACAATGAATTGCCACGGCATCATGTGAGGGAACTAGTAGGACCCCATCTTTGTTGGAAAGGTCTAGGTAATGTTCAACAGATCATTTTAATAATTACCGGGTATTATCTCTCAGGGATGTGTTTACTATCTGATGTATGATAATAGTGATAGCCAGCTGCGTGCCAGGCCTGTAAAACTCTTGCTTCGAGGCCGCTGATAGTGATAAGCATACAAAGTGCTTCTGCTCATGCTTGACAATTTGGGGGATGAATACACAATATGGTTATAGGTCATGTTGACAATGCCCTCCTGGCATGACGGTTGTACTCGATTGTTTGTCACGTGCAAGAGGATTGTGTCGTGTCTTATGCACAAGTCCCACTCCATTCCAAATCTGTTGTGAATATTTGTACACCATTTATATTTTTTTTTCTCAAAAATGCTTGAATTTTTAATCTTTATCTCTAGTCCAACTCCAAGCTTCCTGTACGCTCTTTTGTTGTCAGTGGTACATACATGTATCCCTTCCTTTGTGCTGTTGTCAGCCCCAAAGAGATATAGGTAAATGGCAAAAATAAGCTTAACTTTTGTTGTTGGTTGAACACAAACAACAAAACAAGGAAGAAAATTTCTTTTGCATTGTTTCATTTGCATCTCGAAAGATGGCAGAACTATTGCCAAAGCACTGGCAGTGGTATTCACAATTGCAATCGTGCTAAGAATTTCTCTTCAACATTCATGCATATGTCGTGTTTGGTGGGAAGGGTCAATTTGGAGGTGAGCTTTTGGAACATGAAGGGTTTGGGTTAAATGGGCGATAGTTGGCAACAAAGATCTCTCTCATTGTCACCAAGTGTACGCTATCATCTCCTTTTCTGCGCAGTTGTGAGGCAAGTGGAGATTTGTGCTGCAGGTTTATGGAATGTCCATGCACCATTACGAAGGAATTGCTGTGTCCTGAACTGTACTGAACCATGTTTAAATCTCATGGTGTGTTCAGGTGCTGATGTTTGTGAGGTACTGGTGAATTTGATACTGAGCTAGAAAAGACAAACTTTGTACAACCCAAAATATAAATTATGGAAGAAGTTGTCTGCAGGCACTAAACGCAAGTGGTGAAATAAAAAAATAAACACCGTGCCAAATGCCGATCAATAATTGCATGTGCAGGCCGGCACCTGCAGTATACATTGTAGTGTATATGTATGAGCACATAATAAATCAAAGTGAGCACAAATATCTTAGACAAATTCAATGCTAATTTCCAACTTTGAGATTACTGAACTGATTCCGTTTTTTTGCTGGGTCATTGAAGGGGCCATTCCATTACACCACAATAACATGTTATTATATATCAGAGACATTATGTCAGATGCTTGTGATTACACATGCGGTTACATTACTGAGATGTGGATACATGATATCTCAGAGTCAGACATGTCAGACACATGTGATTATACAATGTATGTCAGACATGTAATTACATCACTGACACATGTGATTTCATTCCAATCACGAGGCATCTTTTGGTCCAGAAACTCACCCTGTCATATTTTTTTATCAAACTTTCTGATGCAAATTTAGGGTCCTGGCTATAAAACTGCCCTTATTCAGCATGGTCAGAAAATTTTGGACTCTGCTTTGGTCACAATATACATACATACATACATCCATGTGCTGGTATGCCTGTTGTACCATGACAATGCATGAAGGATGTGGACTGTTTTGATCATGTGCTTGGGTATTAAGAATGATGCGAACATTGTTTAAAGCTGAACTGCATGAACAAAAACCACAGCGCCGCAGTATGGTGGTCTACAGAAGTGCGAACGCCCTTCGAAGTACCTCCAAAACATGATAGACTACCGGCCTATTTGGTGGCGCCACTGTATTCAATCTCAGGCTTTCAATCGAGACACATCAAGAGATAGTGTCCAAGTGACAGAGCCTGATAGACTTAGTACAATCCGTAGGAACCCGAGTACGAGGTTGGTTAGGTTTCTTTAGTGCTTGCGCCCAGTTGAAATATATGGTACAATGGCGAAAACTTCGGCATCAACAAATAATACACCACTCGTCTGAGTTATAGAAACTCCATTTGGTATCATTGCAAACATGTTGCATATAAATCTTATTTGATTTCTTTTGCCATAGTTTCGTTATTTGAATATATTTTCACAGAAACGCAATGTACTTGATCTGAGCAATAATACATACATGACTCGCGTGATGTGTGTGTATTTGTAGAAAGAATATTTAATTGATTACGGTAATTATGGCCAAGGGAATAAAATAAGAATTGTCCTCAACGTATATGTAATGATATCAGATGACGTTGATGTACGTCAAATGAGTGTTGTATTGTTTTTGAATGCATAAATGTTTTCAACTGGTGCTTGGATAACACCATGAATGTCAACAAGAAGTGAATACTATAGAATAGTGACCGA
>NMRB01003696.1:18678-28776 GCA_002633025.1 Notospermus geniculatus | reverse complement strand
GCAGAGCATATTGGACTAAGAAGCTGAACGGCCCATACTTTAAAAAATTCCACTCTGACACTTCATTTCTTCACATTTATACCTGACATTTTGGTCTTTTCTAAGTGACATAAAATGGGTTAGTCCTCTAAAAAACTAAAACCAACTGTCAAAAGTCATTTTCTATTTGGGCTAATCCTGTTTGTGTGGTCATTTAATGCTCTCGCTCATGTTCAATTTCGAAGTGCAATTTCTGGATGTTGTTATTTGTTTCTTGTGTAACATTTTCTTGAGTATACATGTAACTATTAATTTTAACCATCATGTACATGTAATCTAACATCATTTGGTTTCTGCAGTTTTGATTTTATTCGCATTAGATTTTGTATTGCCGAGTATTGGAAGTAGGAGGTAGCACACTTAATAAATCTGACCACCACTTGGTGACTTCAGCTCAACTTACTCAGTTATTTATCACTATTTTTACCCAGTTTTCTAACCCTGGTAGAAACTGTGCATGTGAGGTAAAAAGAGGCGGCAATGTCAATGATATATGTTTTGCTGAACTCCCAATAAAATGACCAATCTCTGTCCACATGTTGAAATGTACTACGAGCTCGACAACATTGAGGCCTACATGTACAGCGCACTCAGCTTTGAGGGCTTTTGAAACACGACCCGTTATCGCCAGAGACCTAGAAGTCACCTGGCAGTTTTGTCTGTTTTGGAATTCTGATCCATTATACGGTACATACAGTTAGGTAGAGGCACCAGAAACAGCGATTTTGTGTCATTACAATAGCTCCATGTTTCAATTCAATGGTGTGTGAATCACAAAAATTCAGGATGAAGGCTCCTAAAAATGGGGCTTACCTCACCTCATCAGGAAGCCAACCATTTGGCAACCATTAGTAGTACACGTTTCAGCTATTAGCTCTGAAATCTGTGGCAGGTTTGTTCATCAAGTGCTACTTGCTTTATTAGATGTACATTTTATATTCAAATAATTTATGTTTTAAACATTGTCAGTAGTTGTATAGAATCAGACAAAATAGATGAACTCTGGCTCTTTCATCTGAACATTGTCAGCCAAATTTGCCATTCTCCCAGCAGGGGTTATGCCTCGATCCTCATCCATTCACTGTGATGTATGAGTGGGTGAAAAGGAGCAAGGTAAAAACCCATGCTATGGGAGGATGCAATTTTCTGATTGGCTGAGCAGGGCTGAACCATTGATAGCATGGCCCTATTAGGAAGGTGGTGCCATCAATAATTCTAAAATTAAACTAAGAAGAGGCCCCCTGCATTATCCTGGATTTACCTGTGTGCAGTAGATTTTAGCTTTTACATAGACTCATGATGATGGGTCAGTGGCACAATGAGTATGTGAGTTGCCAGACTTAGAACGTTGACCAAACATCGGAGTAAAAAGGTTAAGCAGTGACCTTTACTTATCCATCGCAGAGGAACGATTTAGCATGACAGTTCCTTCAGTCTTTGATCAATCTACTTATTTTCACACAATGAATGTCCACTAGTATAGTATTAAGTGTTGGTATTTTTTATATCAGTGGCTCAAAAAAATATCAAGGGTTCAGGTTTTATTCAGAACTTTTTTACCAAGTGCATTCCAAGGTGACAGATGATCCGTCTATTTTTTTTGATTTGTTGGTGATGTTACAAAATCAGGTACCAAATTGAGCTTCATATGTTGGGGAAAAATCACGGTTGTCATTCTAATTAGAAATTCCCTTTCTTCGTCCACAAAATGACTCTAAAATTGCCCAATTCTTTATAAACCTAGTAACTCAGGGTTGCAAGGTGGTAATGTAATTAATAACCTGCCCACCCAGAAACATACCACAACTCTACAGGCAGCCACCGATCGGTTGGCATGAGAATATAACTCTGACATGGATCGCAAGTAAAGTACACTAAACATCAACATTTGAGCCCAAATCCATAGGTTGTCAGTTGCTAGTGCCACCTCTGATGAAGTGACTGCATTAATATGACTCTATAATTCGCTGCCTATTAAGGTTCCCTTTAACTTTTTGGACTGTTTTACTCACGTTATTTTGTGTACGAAAATATAGCTATGATTTGGATGTCAACCGTCGATAATATTATGGTTGTTGTCAATCAGATTAGAAAAGTTTTCCAAAATACTGGAACTGTCAGTCCAGAAAGGGTTAATGGTGGACTGAGTGCAGTTTGTTCTTACAGTAGTCACAGTACCAACAGCACCGTTTCATGTTTATAAAACTGCAAGAATGTTTGGCACTTTTGTATGGAGATCACTTGGAAAGATTTAGCTGCTGCAATTTTTACACGTTTGTAGTTTTGATGCAAATTATATACATGCATTAAAAATGTACAGAATTGTATACAAGCACCAGGCAATGTTAGTTTTTGGAAATGTCTTGTGGCTTTTATGCTTAGTTTATGGGGATTTTGGATAAGTTTATCTAATTCAGTGTAATACTGAATGCCAATGTACATGTACACTAGGATTCCACTGGTCACGACAAACAATGTTGAAACAATTTCATTTCAAAATCAATGTTATAAAACATCTGGGCCTAATTTTCACTTCCATAACATGGATGCAATATATGTGCAGCAACATACATTATATATTCAGCAAAAATTCACAAAAAAAACACTACTCTTTTCACCCTTCACTTCTCAGGTTCAGGTTGGTTGTGTAAATTTCTCCATCCACAATCACATAATAATATGTATACATGTATATTTTCTGCTGTTGCTAGAGTCCAATATTACACATTGCTTAAGTCCATATTTAGCATTTGCTTTTGAATTCATGAATTGATTATTATTATAACCGAGAATAAATTACATTTTTATACAGTAAAGTCTTCGTTATGAAAAAGTCCTTTTGTAACTGGCTTGTAATTACAAAGTCATGAGCAGTTTTAAGTTTGTTTGCCGTGATCTTCAGAAACAAGATATATTCCATTCCCACTCCAGGCATGTTCACACCAAAACCGGTGTGGCAGGGATCTAAGTCCACCAGGAATCTAAGTCAAATACAATAGGTGAGGTCAAGGCCTGAACGAACTTCATGAAACTAATGCAAGATGTCGACACTTGTATTGCTTCACCCTCAGCACACTTACTGGGCGCCATCAGTTCTATGAGTTGGTAAGGAACGAAAAAAAGGAAAGGTGAACAGCAACACGGGTTGATTGAATATGTTTTTTGAGATGATTATAGAAATCGGAAGAGACAAAACATGATGGGGGTCTGATTGACACAGGGACGTATACTTAATTATACGCCAGGTCCACGTGGGTCTACCCCACAGGGCACTATTAATCAGCAGATAAATTCTATTAGTCGGACACTTTGTTCCCTGTTGACAGATATTGACCATCAATTGGTCAAACATGCTGAAAGATAATCGGTTATAAAGCCGGAGGTAAGATCACTGTTTGCCAAGAGTATCTGGATTCAGGCTGCCATACGCCGGGAAAAATGACATGCCCACTATGGTGCTTGTTCTGTCTGTTTGTAAATATGTTGACGGCACCCAAGGAAAGGGTTTTTGGAATGAGTTTCCACGTGGTTAGAGGCTACCATTTGGAGCAGGCCACAGAAATGATCAGGATTGGGCGCTGAATGAACAGCTCGTCTGAGTTTTACTGGGAAAGGTTTCAGGACGGATCGGTCCCGGGGGATCGGTGTACCAGCGGAGAAAGTCCTAAGAGAAGCAAGTACGGGAACAATAGTCTGCTATTGGATACCTATACTCGAATGGTCATGGTCTCGGTAGCCATACAATAAATCCCTCGTGAACAATAAAACCGGACATAGATTCCAGGAGGCTATTATCCCTGTCACACCGGGTTCAAGTGTAAAGTCGGATGACACTCTCTAACTTTGTGATATCACACTAATCCAAACGTTAACTTGAATTTTTTAGCGATAATATATAAATATTGCACGACAAGCCATGGAATAGTCAAAATTATTCAACGGTGAATGACGTGCCGTGATTGGTCGACGTTGCTTTGTTTGAGGTATGATAATTCCATTTATGGCCTATAGTCTGCCCTCTAAAAAAGGTCAATTTGATCACTTCTATTTCACTTTCAGATATCATTTTGTAGAATGACCATATCATATGCCTATTGGGAGCTACCTGAGCGGCCCTTAAAAGCCTTCAGCCACTAGTAGGAGAGGCATTAGATTCTATCACACCGGGCCTGTGGTCCATAGGATTTAGTACCCATGGTTTGTCGCGCAGTTGCGACCATCTTATAAGTAGTCAGTATAGACTGGCTAGGGATTGTTGACTTCCAACAGTCGGCCTTCTTCCAGGCAACAAATACATCGAAATCACAACATCTTAATCTATGTGTCTCTGATCTCCAAACACTCTTGGGACATCACCTTATATCTATCTCTGGGCGAGCCGACCTGACTCACAAACGATGTCCAGACCCGATACACAATACCCTCAGTCCTGTCCTGTCAGGACCATCACATCGTTAGTCGATAACTCTTCGTAAAGCATGTCATATGTATGTATCGCAGCGTCAGCGGTGCTTGAGATTACAGGACCGGTGAACTAACCGCTGTCAAAAGGAAGCCAACGTTTGGACCAACTCCAAAATTGAGCACTGGCCAAAAATATCATTTTATTCTCCATGATTAGCAAAATATACATCTTTGGTCTTATATATTTTTGATGATAGGCAAGTCTCCTGCATCGATTCTGCGACACGCTTCAGGGTTTCCGACGGATAAGGCATTGCCGTGGCGTCGGAAAATGCCCGAGTTGGCGTCTTATGATGCTACAGGTTCTTAGTCAGGTTAAGAAAATAGAAGACTATTGAGGGCGTGGGTTAAATGGGCGCTGTTAGGATAGACGGCCGGTTCATAATTAGCCGTAATTGATAGTCTAGGCTGAGTGGTTATTGATTACCGTTATTTCTTTCAAATAGCTTCTGATGGTGGTGTGGTCAGTTAGAAATAGTCTATAATTACACCAAGTGGTTCGGTAAAAGGTTTCTAACACAGGTCAAATGTAAGACCAGAATCGCCATATTTGGTCATATAGCCTTATCTATTGTGTGATAAACTTGATGATATTTTTGTCAATTAACTCGATTTAATCAATCATCATTCCGTCCCTGAAATTTTCAACAAAAACGTGGCGTCCACTAGGGCGCGGACAAGACGCGGAATACAAATTTAGTAAATCCGCATTTATTCAGCAACCTCTCCGCATATTCTTGAAAGATTCCGTTCACTGTCTTTATCATTCATAAACATTTCACGGCGTTTCTTCACTTTCAGGAGAGGGCAAAATGCCCAATAGTCATTGACGCGGAAAGAATGCCGAAATGACATAATTTGCTTCTGCAACCCTTCCTAATGTTGTCGGCGCTCAAGTGGACGCCACCCAAAAGCGATGGAAGTCCCTTTGAATCCTCGGACTGTTCAGTGGCCAAATCTTGGCCTCACTTGTAAGAACACGCTTGATCGGCTGTCGCATGTGATTGCGGATCACCTTTGGTTATTTACCCGAGCTACACGGAACACAGATGCTGCTTTCCCAGTTGATCCCGGGAATAGTGTACCTCCGCTGTCCTCCGTGATTCCACGATGCTTTAGATCACGGAACGATCAGAAAAAATAAACAAGAGTATAGGAAGACTATTAATTTTAAACAGTCTCAAAGGCCAAATCCTTGTTGAAAACCATGAGAAGATCACAGTATGTGGTTCTTGCCGTTCATAAGTATTTTGTAAACTGAAGGCGATATTTTCTGCCGTGAAGGGGAATAGTTATAACTAACTACATGTATATAGGGATTTGAATAGGGAATAAAACGCGGAGCGAATATTCAGGCGTTGTTCATTCAAGGTTGAAAATAGGTGAAGAAATTCCCTTCCAATAGGCCTACTTTTAAAAAAATTATACTAATTTTAAAAAATTATACCAAAACGAGGTATCTTGGTGTTATTTTTCTTCTAGGAAGATTCTCTACCCACTGGCCAGTGGTTTGAGACTGAGGGTAGTGTAAGTATGCTATTTGTGCGTTTTTTTGGCCACTCTGTATATAAAGCAGCCATTTCTAACGCAAGCGGTGCCGCTGTTCATTCATCCCCGCACCTTCATCACGAAGACAAATTGGTCATGGTGTCAGATCATCGCCTTTTCAAACACATTCATGTTCCTCGCACAAACATCATTAGATGAGGCAAACTAGACCCAAAGCTGCGCAAAGCATGAAAGAAACCTGACTTTGCTTTTAGATGCAGACGATTTTGTGCAAGTCACGCGCCAAATCCCGTCTTTCCGATAGCACAATTAGCAAATAAAGCACTAGGCGATGACACTATGTCAAAATCAACAAATCTAGTGTTTTTGCAAGGCCAAATGCGAGTGTCGATAGAATTATTGAAAAACGATTTTTTCCAAAAGTAACAACCTAACCCGCTGAATTTGCGAAACAGCATTAACGCTGTGAGAGCAGAATTTTAATCACCCTATTTTCATTGCCAAGTTACCGCAGTCTCCGTTGATAGATAAATAACAGTCTCTTGTGGTTGTTCCCTTTGTCGGACAAATTGAATCCGAAGTCATTTGGACACACTCCCACATCATTAGGGCTCGCGCTTGTACTAATCTTTAGTCCTAGGACGACCACCAATTAATACTGTACACCAGGGACTTTGGTCGGCCAATCTACTTAGGACGTGCCAAGTCCAAATCGGGCATTTAGTTTCTACTTCTGGAAAATCGTCCGAGATTAGATACCCTAGGGAAATGGTCGGTTGAATTGTGTGGTCAGAATACCCCTTGACCGCTGTGAAAATTCATTTCCCTTGATCCTGTCTTTGGCTTGGATAATAAAACATACAAGGAGTATCTTTTTTCGTTGTATTTTTTACTTCGTATTGAGTACTAGTATACATCGGATATAAAACTTTTTTATACCCGTCCGGGGATTGTCTAACCCAGTTGGTATCTTCACTCGAGTGTGAAAGGAATGGTTGTCCTGGGGATGAAACATTCGAATGGACATGGTTGTCTATCCTAATCTCTCGTTGATATATAAAACTGGAGGCAGACTTATACACATGTACATGTAGATACCAGGGGGATCGACCCCACCGGGATTCGATGAAGCCATTTTTTTTCTCCACTGGACCAGCCAAGAGTCGGAGATGGTATGGCCCTGCCTCTTATCGCCACCCGCCGTCTCTTATATTCATTACATACTAGCTGTGTAGCCAATGGACATATTTCTTTACGTAATTTAACGCAGAATTTCTCTATGTCGTCAGTAGCCTTCCCCCAGGAGTTGAATTTCGGCTTCGTTGTTCTCTACTTGCTTCCATAGGCTATATATTGCGCAATCTGTGGTAACATATTACTCCATGAGAATATCACTGCCAACTTAATTGGCCTAATGGCTATTTCTAAATGCTTTTGCCATATGGCAGGCAAGGGTCGTTTAGGGCAAGCAGACAACGTCCACAGCCTCGAGAGAGTTTCAACCTTATTCTTTTTATGCATTTCGATGATGACATCACACACACACTACACACAGAAAAAAAATCAACTCGAGTGGAGGCTCAAAGTCTCACTTTTAAGGGACAAAATGGTTCGAAATACGTTTTGACTCAAAATGAAACAGAAAATATTTCGGCCCGAGACAATGACACCTCGTTCCGAGAGAAAATATTTCAGGTATACTGACAGTCTCGATCTGAGAGAAAATATTTTAGGCCGAGATGTCATTGTCTCGCGCCGAAATATTTTCTGTTTCATTTTGAGTCAAAAAGTGTTTCGAACCATTTTGTCCCTAAAGTGAGACTCTGAGTCTCCACTCGAGTTGATTTTTTTTCTGCGCACACACACACGCACTCGAATGATGTGCGCGAGACGCCCCGTCGAGGCCCCCGATCTCTCATTGTTTTCCCGCGCGCGAGTCGACCGAGACACGGTCGTGAATCCTGCCATTCGACGAAACTTGTCGTCCGCTAGATCCTCTGCCGTTCCCCACAGCAGTGTCCTCGTGTTTCATCTCCACATCGAGATGTTCGAAGGAACTCACACGACATTACAAAACGATATTAATTCCTTTTTCTCCCAAACAGCCATCTTCGTGTTTCTTTACAGAACACCTATATATCAAGCTGATCTTCGAACAAAACTTCTTAAGAATAATCAGCCAGGTTATCTTGTAATAGCCCCAGATCAAAGACTCCTACAATGGAAAGCTCGTGTTACTAAACAATTTGTTCATTTTTGTAGCTATAATCTCTTATTAGCTCCGACTCCGAGCCTGTAACGTCGATCAAATATCGACATTTCCCGGACCAATCTACGTGTACTGTACGAACGAAAAGTGACTCCGTCAAATAAACGTCGGTGATGACCCAGCGTACAGGATTGGTGTGATCTACAGGTTTGAAAAGCTGCTCTTTTTCAAATCCGTTCAATGGCTGATATTCATAGAATATAGCAAATGCTTTTACTTCAAGTTTTGCAGTACATTTACTTCGGACCTCGCTGTGCAAATCTTAAGTAAAAGCATTTCCTAGCTTTTCTGAATACTGGCCAATATACTACCTCTTGTGATCGCCAAGCGATGTCAAACCCCGGGTGTGAAACATTCGTGATTTTAGGACCAATGTACAGTGAACAAACCGGTGTACACTGAAGAACCCCAATGAATGTTCCCGTTCCTGAGTGTTTCATGGGGAACACTGTGAGAGCGAGAGAATTCCCTGGGTGTGTTCAGCTATTGGGAACCTATCGTCTCTCTAGCTGGCTATTGTTTGGAAACACTGAGAAAAATGAGGAAATATAGAAAACGGTACACCGGGAAATTCAAATTTCTCGCAATGTCCTTGAGGTTATGTGATATAAAACAACAAGAGAGCACTCCTCGACTCCGATTTAGCGCAAATTTTTCAGAAATCAAAAGCTGCTCTCCGACAGTTTTATTGCCAATAACATTAACCGTTATGCCCGCCTTGGTCGTTTTGGCGTCATAGCCAGGTGGGGTTTCCATTAGCCCCGGACTGGACGGCGGTTTTTGTAATTCCTTTCGAGTTTAGGGGACTACTAAGCAAGTACAAATAAATAACCGGCCTCTAATCTGGGGAAATTAAGAAGCTGCTTAGTATACCAGCAATGATGCTTCTGGTGTAGTGCAATCATCGGCGACTATCACCTCCGAAGTGTCGGGTTCGATCCCCAGTAATTACTGTATGACAGTGAGGGTGACCCATCCTTGCCAACGAGGTTTTCTCTGGTAGAGCCTACTCTGTTTTCCTCTTTCCTGTATATTGTGTTGAAGAATGTGTGCCATATTTTGGAACACTCTTTAGTTCCCTATTGTAGCCTAATAGTATTCTAGGCCTGGCATTTAGGGCTTAGAGTTGGTGCTGCCACCACAATGGTATTTTTTGAACTATGACCCTTTTGTAAAAGAGGGTCACAAGACTTATTCACAATAAAGTATGCTAGTCAGCAGTTTTACACCAACATGGAGGACTTGTTTTTATTTCTGCTCTGAGTTTTTACTTTCTTTGGGGAATTGAATCTCCAAAATATTGAATTCGCCCATAGAGCTAATGGCGTTGGCCAATACACTGAAGCCAAGTCGTTTGGCTCAGGAACAACAGTGACGTGAAGGACCTAACTCAAACTAAACTTTTAAACTTGTCGCAAAATTGGAAACCTGTAATGCAGATTGGAGCGGTAACAGGATGCAAGAAAAACGAGTTCTAATATTATACCAGAAGCGAAGTGCAAAAAGTACACAAAAATAGTATTTTCGTCGGTCAACTGAAATAGAACTACTTTAGTATATGCGGGTGGTTTAAATTTAACTCCGAGGCAAAATGTGCCTTGAAGCAGAATTTAACTTGTGAACTGTTATGCTGCAGCCTCTGATGAAATAGGAAGCTCAGCCGCTCGAAGTGTGGACAGGCAACGTTGATGCGAGTGCAGTAGCATTGTGTTCAATTTTGAGGATATTACTTGCAGGATAACTACAGTATATGCCTTTATATACCGGCTTCTTTGTAGTTGTTGTGGAACAGGCCGCGTGGTCCTTTCATCAGCCAT
>NMRB01003695.1:33153-47777 GCA_002633025.1 Notospermus geniculatus | reverse complement strand
TATATGTAAGTATTCAGATACTGGGATGAGAAACATGAACCCGTACGGCAGGCATTTCACAAAATAACTGGTTCTTTTCATCAGTAAACATCACACAAGGCCAAGGTCCCACTGATCAAAATAAAGAACATCTGGAACTGGGTAAGAAAAACATCACTGCTATCACTATAAGCACTTGTCTTATTTCACACTCACAATATGGAAAGCCAGACACTTTGTAAAACCACAAAATAATTCATAATGAAAATGACCGAAGCTGTAGCGACTGTGCCAGTGGGAAGACAGTTTTCGACATCCAGAGGTAATCCGTGGTTCTTAGCACTCACTCCCTACATCACCATTTGTTGTGGTTGCTGAGCTCCCTACTTCAGCGTTTGTGTGCGGTGACGTTGGGAGTGAGCGTCAACCACAGATAAGTCAGGATGGTGTTTTAGGGTGCATTCAGAGCAAGGACAGCTGATGAAATCCTGTCAACAGGATCTTCGAATTTTCATAAACTCTGGTTTGAGATTCTCACACAGGGAATCGGTATTCAACACATCATCATCGACAGTACCACTGCGTCAAGGATTGACCTCTTAGTTACATTCTATTTAGAGATCTTGAAACCAGTGGCAACAAAATAGCTGCTCCGAAGTCTCCAGCATGTCAGATTTAGACATGACAGTACTACATGTGTGTATGGCCAAAATCATTTCCCTGTGTGTTTGGTAATTTTTGAATCTTTGTCTCACAAAGAATGCAAAAAGTACTCTTACATTTTCGTACATCAATGTGGAATGTTCCTTTCTTGAATCTGGAATAAAATAAGTCGAACAAGGGCTAAGAATGCAACCTACTGTACTGATATCCCCGATCTCCTCAAGTGTTAGAAACCAAAATCATGAACAAAATCAACGACAATTTCTCGGATATCAAATTGTTGACAGCGAAATTGACTATTTTAGAGGCTGACTTTGAACGGTTAGGTCTCACCTGAACTTTGACAAAATAATAAACCTGGCTAAATCTGGCTGGTCATCTGTCACACAACAACCACAGAATATGTACAATTTACACTACTCACTACACGTATTGCACCATTATGCTATGAAATCAGCAAAAACACCAAAATTCATGTAAAAATGACTCACTTGGTCACAAAAAATCACTGTAGGAAGCCACAGTCATTATCACACAGAGTCACCAACAGTATTCACCAACAAACTGGTACGGTCTTTACAACATTTTCCATCCAACGTTCTTTTAAAACAACATCGTATGTAATAAGTTAGTGATATTTAGACTGCATGAAGTCAAGTTTTGACGACATGAAAAATTCTTCAAAACTGATATCTTAATCTTAATATGTGACCCTCCACCACAAAACCAGTCGGAAGTCGCTCTGAGGTTGGCAGGTTGGGAATGAATTATCTGTCAATTTCAGTATTGTCTGTCTATTGTGAAATCTGAGTGATTCTATTTCTTTCTTTATCTCCTGGTGTCATCTCAGATTGTTTTGGGCTCATTTTCTGTGTGACTTCCGACTGGTTTTGTGGGTGAGGGTCACATATTTGAAATTTTTCCCAAAAGATAGGAAGGATATCACGACAAAGTCAACATGAAAACTTCAGTCAAACAATTTTGTTTTTTTCTCTGACGTTAGTGTGTTGGTAGACTCAACTTCAACAACTTGTTTCATTTGCAGATTCTTACCGGTACCAATTACATGTAAATCTTCTAAACATCCAAAAGGTAGAGAACTAGACATCCTTTAAGATTTACACATTCAATATAGAGGATTCTTTAAAGTTGAGGTGATAAAAATACTATATTACATCAAACCTTGGCAGGCCTAATGAATTTTAGCACAACACTTGTCACGTGCCACAAATATTGGCAACGGTAAGTCAAAATGAGTGTCTGAAAACCAAAACACACAAAAATTTTGGGAAGTTTTTCACAACTTCACTTCTTGTATCAACCCACAACTACTCAGAACAGGCCGTCTTAAGACCTTGGCGGAGTAACGAACAGCCATCAGAAATGCACTGGCAACTGCCAAATCTTAGGAAAGAAGGTCAGAACTGAAACTACAGCATCTTCTGGGACAGAAGATCAGAAATTAAATGCCAGACCTCCACTGGCAATATTCAGAACTATTCAATTCAGATCGCTTAAACACCGAGTGAAAATCTTGTTTCGACAAAAGAGAATTTGAGATTTCGGATCATTTCAGGAATGAAGGTTCAGATCTTTTGAGGACTGAAGGTTTAGATCATTTCAGGACAGAAGGTTCAGATCATTTCATGACTGAAGGTTCAGATCTCTTCAGGACTGAAGATTCAGATCATTTCAGGACTGAAGTTCAGATCACTTCCCGAATGAAGGTCAGATCACTTCACGACTGAAGGTTCAGATCATTTCAGGATTAAAGGTTCAGATCATTTCCGACTAATAAAACCACAGATAAATTTTTGAGATGCACTTTGTCCTCCAGGAATTAACAAATACACCATAAACATATCAGGGAATGCTTTTTACACAATTGAATAACATCAAAATATGAATGAAGCCAATTTAAATTTGCAATAAATTAAAATGCATTGTACTTCATTTTTTCAATAAGTTAAAATCACAGAAAACATCGAGTTATCAAATTAACACATTTTCTTCATTTGCAGAATCATCAGATGAGACCTTTACTTTAGTTAGTTTGTTTACCTATCAAGCATGTCAAGTGCTACATGACAAGAGAGATGACAGGTTCTGTATACTCATAACAGTTGTTAATCACACCCCGTCTTCTAACTGCTCACTCACTTTCCATACCGTGAGATGGACAGATTATGAACGATGGAAAAAGTCAGCTTTGTGCAATCATTTGTACATGAAACCTCTAAAGAAGCGTGACATATTAAGTACACAAAAACTTTTCATCAGCCGTGTTAGTTTAACTACAAAATATTTCAACTGTTAACAAGATGGACATGTACTAGTTACAAAATAGCAATATTAAGATGTGATCCACAAGAATAATTAAATACATGTACATGTACACTTCTACAACTTGTTCTCAACCTAGGATTAAGCAAATAATCAATAACCAGTGGTTGTACACCAGGAGATGTTTTCAAGTCCTGATGGCTTACATGTAATTTCAGCGTCCCTTCTGTATAAACTAGAATTAAGGGTATGCAATGTATGTATCTTTTCTTTAAGTGTATACATGTATTCCTCTTTGAGCAAGGCTCAACCCACTCTGATGCAAGGATGAGGGACGTATCCAACTACAGCAAACTCAGCACAAACCATGCTCTAAAATGAAGTCGATTTCCTACAGACAGATCTTAGTACATCACCAGGAAGAACCACGGAAGTCACAACTCAACACAGTATGAGGATATACACACTTCATGAAAAAGGATATCAAGTTAACATCTCCAATAATGGCACACAACACAATCACTGAATTTACACATCCTCCAACACTAGGGGTTTTTAGCTCGCTCCTCTTGTGGAGTCTTCATCCACTCACTGTGCGAGTGTATGAAGAGGAGCGAGACCGAAGCCCTGGTATGGGAGGATGCTGAATTAGGCCTTGAAAGAGCCACACAACCTTTGCAGTTAAAGACAACAGGTAAATTGAAACTGAACTGACTCCTTTCTTACGTTTCAGTCACATCTTCGTCCAATCTGAATAATTATACAAAAGAATGTTCCCTAGTTGAAGGTACCCATCACAAACTACATGTACATGTATTCCAAGGTAGTGATGCAAACTCATGCATTACCGGTACACAATTTAAGTACTTCTGAACGGAACATATCAGCTTCTGGTTCTGGTATTGACGGTAGGGAGTAGAAATAGAATACAGAGTTAATTCTTGTCAAGTGGAATCTGTACAACACATCTCAGCACAAACCAATTAGTCCCAAACTGATATAAATTCTCAAACAGGAAAATGAACCGATTATTGGCAAAACATTTGTAAACAAATCTCATACAATAAACACCGAAACATCTGAATCGGCAGGATGCTTGACGAGTGTGTCGCGGAGACTCAAGGGAAGAAAGTCATGGCTCAACAACAACTTCCATCCCAATCATAGCCAAAGAGAGCGTAGTTAAACGCTCATCTTGTCCACAGGCCACCAAGCAGGACTCGTTCGAGAGTTTAGGAATAATCTCAAGACTGCCTGAATTCAGAGCACCCAAGACAGTCAATAAACAGCAAGAAGTCGGCCTACTTCTCTGTAGATATTCCTAATGTGTCGATAGCTTTCTACAAGAAAGTAACCAAAGATGGATATGGCAGGGGATCGAGGGACTCTTTGAATGGCACTGGCTATTGAACCATCTACTTCGCAGATGGGGATTTAGTTCAGACGCGAGCGCTCAGGGTTATATCTAGGATTTCAGAAGGGCACGGTGCAAACTTTGTGAAAAGGGCACTTCAACCTAGAAAAGGGCACTTTTTATTCGCGACATTTCTACTAACAGAATTTGAGAGGCTTGTCAGTTAAAAATGTCTTTATAACTCCAGTCAACAGCCAATTTAAGGCAGTTTCTAAAGGGCGGCGCACACGAGCGACTAAATCTGGGCGACCGCCGACGAGACTCGTGGTGCGACTAGACATCAGCCAATCAGAAGCGCCAAATCTTGTCGCTTTGGCGGTCGGAAGCCAAGTCGGCCGACAAATCGGTCAAAATTGTCGCTCGTGTGCGCCGCCCTTAAGGTGATACGACCAAAAGGGACCATGGCCGAGGGTCTGGAAGGTACTAAAACCTTTTTTTTGGGGCAGAGCGGCGCCCTAGGGGGTTCAAAAAGGGCACAGCGGTGCCCCCTCTCGGCGGCACGGCGTACCGCCGCTCTAAAATGGCCTAGATATAACCCTGGTGCTGTGGTCCCTAATGCTGCCATGGGTGCCATATGCTAGAGATCATGGGTTCAAATCCCTGATTCCATTATATTCTAAATCTAATCCAAAGATGAGGGTTTCTTGAGTACAAGCAAATT
This sequence comes from Notospermus geniculatus, assembly GCA_002633025.1. Taxonomy (NCBI): domain Eukaryota; kingdom Metazoa; phylum Nemertea; class Pilidiophora; order Heteronemertea; family Lineidae; genus Notospermus; species Notospermus geniculatus. The sequence goes on along the minus strand of NMRB01003695.1, from coordinate 42,777 downwards.
GTTTGCAAAATCGTCAGTAGATTGAGTTATATATCATCTGTCGCTATGGGTTCTTGTCTGGAAGTGGAACAACACATGGTGGGTGTATCAGAACCAATCAATGGTTCATTAATAGTTCATTACAAAAGTGGAAGACTTTATCTTCGGTTTAAGAAATCATTAGCAAGAGAACGAGTTTGACACATATCCACAGATAACCTCACAGCTGTTTACTGACTCTCAAGGGCTTGGTGCTCCTACCGCAGTCAAACGGACTCTCAAACCAGACCTACTTGGGGAGAATGTCCACATCATCATAACATCCTGCGCTGCTCTTAAAAGATTTTCAAAGTAACACTTCTGATGACGATTCCACCCAGACAAAATTACGCCTGGACGCCCTGTTCCAAATAGTTACGGGTAGCCTCATGTCAATCTTGCTTGGTAGTGCCAATGTCCACAAGATTACAGTTGCTGTTGCGGATTTTCTTGATCTTGCGCATCCTCACACCGCCATTTCCATTGTCTGGGATGTCGAGAGATTCATCTGCCCTGGCGCGGAGCTCACGGTAGGCGGTAAACAGCCGGGCATATTCTGGTTTCTTTTCTGCATACGCTTTGAACTCATCTGAAAACAAATAAGACTCCAGTTACTTGTTCTTCAATCAATCATTACAGTCTGAACTGAGTTATTGTAGGACCAGTATTTTTAACGTCCATTTAAAGCCATACAATCACGAGAGCTACCGTAGCCGTCGATTCACATTTTGGTTCGAACACACGTTGAGAAAGTCACGTGAAAGTGGCATGCTTCCATGTGAAATAATCTGATTGATGATCGACTCTGACCACAACACTTGTTTTTCGTCATCTAACTTTTGCTAAGAAACTTTCTCGCATTTTTGTTCGAACCAAAATGTGAATCAAGAGCTACGGCAGCTCCCGTGATTGTATAGCTTTAAGATAGCGAAGGCGTCCATTTAACTTCGTGATTAGGTGATGAATGCACTGGCCATTACCGTAAGTTATCTTCTGATCCTTGTTGGCATCAACTTGATTGAAAAGTCTCAAAACATCCACCTCTTCCATATTGAAGGAGTGGTGGAGAATCGAGGTCAGCTCAGGCAGGGTGATGAATCCATCCCCGTGTACGTCAAACAGCTTGAATGCCAATTGTAACGTCTCATCTGTGTTGGCTGGCATGGAGATGAGTGATAACCCGATCACGTATTCTCGGAAATCAATGGTACCTGAACCGTCCTGGGAAAAGAGAAGATACAGTCTGATTCTTTTTCGAAGGCATAATCACATCTTATACGAACACAAGCTACAGCTGCCCAAGTCCGTCTTATCAAAACTCAGGATCACAGTCAACTGATTGACACTGGAAATCATGTTCTTGGCTCTAACTCTCGGCATTAGACACTGAAATTGACATTGGGCCTAGTTGTCAAATGGACTGATATCCAAATCAAGAGGATTTCGAATTAGGGTCATAATTTGAGACCGGAGAGGCAGGGAGATGCTCCGATGTCGTGGAAATTGTTCACTCCACAAAGGAGGGGAAGTAGCAAGAAATCTTACCCGATCATACATATCGAAGACTTGTTTCACCGTTTCATTGGCGGGGAGGCCAAGATGATCGGCGAACTCCTCAAGAGTGATGTGATCTTTGTCTTTGGCAATGGTGGAGAATTTGTCCAGCAGTTCTTTCATGTTATCAAAGTTGATACTGAAGAAAAACATGGACAATGATATTTCAATTGGGAAGTTACAATGGTCTAAGTCTACATGTACTCGCAATATACATGGAGTTAATTCAGTGTCATCCTGGCTTAAATGCTTGCTTAAAATGGCCTTTTTAGATGGCCTTCTTCGACATGGGCCTGGCAAAGCCTTCTTGTGAGTTGATCCAAGATCCCTACCAACGCAACAGGAGCTGCAAAAACAGACACCTTGCCTTGCACTTGAGAGGGGTAAAGCAAACAGACATGCTGACTGTGTCTACTGGCAACTGGTCAAAGGGATCTCTGTTCCAATATGTATGGGAGGAGAGGACAGATATCTGGTACACTAGGGGTTATATCTTACCCGAGTTTCCTGCTCAGTTTCTGGAACTCTACCAGACCTGATGTCATGGGCATGTTACGCTTGGCTGCATACATCATCAGTCTGCAGTCATCATACGTATGATCAGTGTACGGCACGCCAAGGGCCCTGGAGACGGTAAAAACAACAACGGTATTACACACAATGAAACCTTCATTACAAGCTAAGCAGCTGATCAGGCATAAGTTTATGAATGAAGTTTTATATGACTGATGATGCAGATGTTTCAACTTGGTTGATCACTCTAGCTCTCAGGATCAGAGTAGCTTTATGGCCATACATAGGCTTCAATGCCAGCATGGATAAAAAACGCAATACAGAAGAGTCATAAAGAAAGTATGATAGCTTACTCTGCCATTACTGCACGCACATTCCGAGCATACAGCTTTGGGTCTGCGATCTCTTCATCGCTTGGGTTATACACTGGAAGGAACTGAAGAAAAGAGAAACAAAACATAAGCAATGTCTATAGATTGAGAAAATGTACTTGCGGCTACTTGGATAGCAAGCAGAGTGGTAGCATGAGGCCTTGCTGTTCCCGAGTTAATACCAGGGCAATTCCATGTTGGACTCGCTCCCCTTGGGATGATGAAGGCTACAACAGAATTTCCAGCAGGAGACATGGGCCAACCACACAGAAAGTCTGATAGTGCTACCGGCAGTTAGCTATAACACATTTTCCCATTAAATAAACCACCAATAGGCACCGAAATCACTATCGGACTTTCTGTGCGGTCGGCCCTGCTCTCCACCTGCATTCATATCAACTTTACTTATTTGCTATCGACAGAGAGCACCATTAGCATTCATTGTTGCAAATTTCGATACAGGTCTCTCCATGGGAATTGGTGTACAAACGTACTTGATGTACTACAGTACAAAGCAGTCTGCATGTAGTGAAGAGACACGTGAATGAACGGGTTAAAAAGCTTTTAATATTGACAAGTGGTTACCATGCATTACCAGGAGCGAGCACTCAAGACTGACAATCCATCAATGCGTCAACAAGACCCGGTAGGGTACAGGTAGAGAACAACACAACGTTTACCATGAATGAATAATGTAACCAGAACAGAGCAGATATTGGCTGTGGAAATGATGTTGTTATGAAATAGTAATGACCTGACACTTATCGGTGTTAATTTGGAATCAGCTTTCCACATCGGAACTGTGTTCATGCATGCCTTCAGTAAGTGACATTCCCACGTCGGGACCGTGGCTTACGAGGTAGAAGGTCTTCTGAGAGGTTGAATGAGAGGCACACGACTCCATGAGCACACTCAGGGAAGTTTATGGGGTGATTGCCAAACAAACCTACCTCAATTTCCATGTAATTGTGGAATTGACACAGCGTCAACCAGAACACCTGCAGCCTGCAAATACAAACACGGTGTCGTTTAGACAACGGCGGACTGTTTAATTTACGAGGACTCCAGAGTCCAACATCATGAAAATTCTTGCTTTGACAGCATCATTCCTTGCTGCAACTTTGGTCCAGAGTACTGTATGACAGGTTGACACGAATAGCCTTCTTTTAAGGACTTTGTTCCAACATATATGTTTTATTTTTTGCTATGGGCAAACGATCTGAGCAAGATGTACTTACGCTCCAGGGCCGTCCCATGTCCAGGTCACTGTGTCCTGAAAAACCAACAAAACAATTGAATATGGTGTCCCTTTGTTTGTTTTTGCTCTTTGGTGAAGAATACGGTACAATGGAGTGAAGAGTTACAGCTCGTGATGGAGTTTGAATGTCTGGCCCTTGGCCAACTGGTTAACAGCAGAAAGTGGTAACAATATCAAGTGATGAAATGGTACTCAGGAAACCTGTTTCATACTTACTAATCTATTAGGATATCTGATACAGACCGGCTGTACAGGAACACCAGGGTAGAAGGCACCTGAAACAAGCAAGTTATGCAATATGGGGACAAAGCAACGCTTCAGAATGGGACTAGTGTGTTACAACTTAAAGAGCCTAATTAATGTTCAAATTTCGGTTATTTGTTTTGATATAATAATTTTGTATATTTTCGTTCTTTTTGTCATCAGAATTCATGTCAGATCCACAACCAGTAACGGTAGTCGAAAAAACCTGAGGATGTAAAAGGGTGAATATTTTCACGCAGTAACACTAGAAACAACTCAGTACACAAAGACTATGAATCCCGGGTACAGACTTTCATAGGCACCTTTTCAATTGATCCGCTGAAGGCCGAACAATGGAATTAGGTAAATCACCCAAGGGCTAATTAAACTCTTGTTGATCCATATACACAGGCCTATATCAAAATCGCATTATATTTAGGATGATCCATATCGAGAGAAAATCACAATACAATACAACACAAGCAGCGCTAATGTATTAGGTTTAACAATTGAGGGAGGAATCTATTCATTTTAAACTTTAATACATCATCAACTATCATGCATATAGGATGTGATAGATTACTGTTTTCACTGATCTGTTTTGACAGAAGGACAATCCACCCAAGCCTGTTGAGGCCGAGTCGGGTAACCGAGTCCAGTAACGACAGAAGATCTGCCACACCTAATGCCCGTTGTACACGGTAGGATTTTTTTGTACTAAAAATTATAAATGAGGCACATGAAGGGCAATTTCGGTCACAGGCTATCGATTGCCGTGCTGAAAGGCATTGTGACCACCCATTTAAGCCCCATTTATAATTTTTTGTACAAGAAAAATCCTACGTGTACAACGGGCATAAATCATGTCCAGGGTCTTCGCATTCCCAGGTTAGGTAGCCCAGTTTATTCTACGTTAAGACTGGATCCATCCCAAATTTTTTAATGACAATGACAACAAGCCAACCAGGAAGGCCTGGGCAATCCAATACCTTGCAAGTTTGGAGGACTTAGACATGGACATGAGCACAACTTCACAAGTGTATTCTTGAGACGTCCCAGGGTCATAGTCATACCGGTACACTGTGATATGGGAGGCCACCTGTTATCCAAATCCCAAGACACCCAATCAAGGAATGATGACGTGGGTCTGTCCTCTGGCTTTATATTTCAAAGGTGTACGAAGGAAATGGTTTCATAACGATATCACAGTCACAGCCAGCAAGCGTCAAAGAACAAACATGGTGGTATCGAATTTCACAGATATTAAGTTATGAATCAAGCGATGAGCATCACGTGTAATGTGATGACATTCATTAGCTTTTGTGAACAGAAGTGGGCTTTTGTATCAATTATGTAGGAGAAAACTGGACGCCCCGGGGACAAGCATCAAGTTGTCAATCAAAGTTTCCATGGGGACCAAGCTCAAGATGTTATGATCAGGTACGAAGATAAGGATCAAAGCAGGAAGTTCGTTCATCAAATACCAAATGCTGAGGCATTATAAAGCCCTGTATCCAATATTCAATTATAACAATGGAAGTGAGGTTTTAACTATAGATTTCAAAGGTGTCTATCCAGGGGTAACCTTTATATATCGTCAATCAATAACAAACAACCGAGTTGAATATAGCCCAGCGAGAGATCTTCTCAACTCCGCAACATGCTACCGGGATGTTCACTCAATACTCTCTCAACTCACATGGGATGGAGGTCAATGTTCAGTTGATCATTTTCCAACACTTTTTTCCGACTGGATTCAAAGCTTACCTGATCATTTCCAAACACTTTTTTCATTTGGATTCAGAACTTACTACAACTGGTTCAAAAGTCCACCTCAACATTCCCCAAACTTTTTTTTCTAACAGGGTTCATAGTTTACCTGGTTTATAAGTTCAGCTGACCATTTTCCAACACCATTTTTTAGAATTTAGTGTAGCTATCACTATTCAGTTACAACAGTCCAGCTGAACATTCCAAACTTATTTTTCGATGGGATTCAAAGCTTACCTGGTTTAAAAGTGATCAGAGCAGATCGATTTGTACAAGTGCCTTCGGGAAATATGACAATCTGCGGCCATTTTCCGCCCGACTGCGCCCGCGCCTTAATCTCTTTAATGGTATTCATTCGTGAGTTGGGGTCTTCCCGGGATACAAACACAGGCTGTGTGTATTTGATCAATTCTGAAAAGACCAACAAAGATTATCAAACCTGTGGACATAATTTACATGTCTCGATGCCCGAGGGAAAGCAATGTCTCTTGTTTGAACATAAGTACTAACATGAATTACTTTTGAAATTTCACCACGGATATTTCATACTTTTCATGAAACAAATGCTTCACAATCTGCTTACGGTTGCACTACAAGTACCAACAGGTCTCACCCCAACACCGCTAAGTGCGGCTCAATACATCGGCATAGCCTGCTTGGCATTACCGGTATTTGCTTGCTGGATAACGACCACAAACCTGAGGAGTGCAGACGTCCTCAACCTATATGGCCAAGTTGTGACATCACAATATCTTAGCTCCTCAATTACTAAACAAGAGATTCTCACAGTTTCCACGTTGCATCTTCCCAGAGTTTTGCAAACAACCACAAGCACCCTGCTGTCAAATCTATGAATTATCTATAAGACCACTCAGACAATTATGTCCAAGCTGCTTTGTTCTAGAATCACGCCGTTGTCCAGTGACATCTGGTTCGGACCAGCTGTGCCAACGATATTGAAAATATCATCCAACAGTATAAATTGATTTCTCCCGTCTGCGTATCTTATACAATAATGTTAGTTCATCTGAACTGCATTTTATGGTTCAGCAAGAACGAGTCTTCAAAATCATCAACCCAACTTTCCAGTGTGGATCAGTTCAACAGTCAGTGCATTCTAGGAGTATCCGAATGTTGAGGATTTCCATAAATTTTCATACCATATTCTCCCATTACACTTTTTCAGTTTTTAGTTTCAAAATACGCCTGAACGAGCGGCTGTTTAAACCTATCCACACTTGACAATGGTTGACTACAATGATAGTTACATTGGAAAACTGATTGATTTTCCAACTAAAATGCTGAAAATGCAACAAGCAGATACAGAGGAACCTCTCATTGAGGACACCTCTTCCAGGAGGACACCTCTTTATTAAGGACAGCGATGTTTTCATGGGTTTGAAGTCAACTTCCATTCAGGCTGACCTCTGTAATCAGAACACCTCTAAGTTAAGGACACCATCAGTCAGTCCAAAAGGTGTCCTCAAAAGAGAGGTTCCACTGTAAAATACCAAGCGCAGTGTAAATCATGCAGTACAATAACCCATAGCAAACTATCATTCCAGAAATTTTTGAATTGTATTTCAATGTATTGTATCATCACCATTAGCAACGTTTCCACTTGGGACAAATTACACTCTGCTTAAAATCTAATCAAAACATAGATCTCAAAGGGGAAATTATTCAACAATTAACAAGCAGAGAGCAAAAATAATGTGAATTTCAAAGAGCACTTGATTCATAGTGAATTCAAGATTCAACTTTAGCATGAGTACAATGGGTGATTTCAAAGTTGGTTTTAACACCGGTTTTACAATGCATTAAAGCATTGTAAAACCGATCTTAAAACCAACTTTGAAATCACCCAATGTGGGACACCCAAAGTTGCATTTCTTCTCATCCTCCCATAGCAGGGTTTTGGTCTCACGCCTCTTCATACACTGAAGAGGAGCAAGGTAAAAACCCCTGCTGTGGGAGGATGATTTCTTCTATGATTTGAACTGAAAGTATCCTGTCTTCAGAAGGAGGGCTCTAACATTCTGGAATCAGTTCAAATGGGCTAAAAGACAAGAGAAGATCATGCAAAAACACACAAACAAACGAATGACATAACACGTAAAATGACCAACTGATTATGTGACTGAAGTGGCTGTGTAATGAAAAGACAGGATATTTTATTTCAAACCTTAATAACTATCATGATTATGTCATCAACCAAGGACGTGCTAGTTGTTTGTTGACGTAACATGTCATTGCTTTGGTTTCCATGGAAATACTGTCCTTTCTGTTTTTATTGAGCACAATAAGACCGTTGTCTCTCAATAAAAGTAACAGATGTTTATAAAATGCCCAACAGTTCACGTCACCAGATTGTCATTTGATATTAGTATAAGTTATCATGCAGGAAAACAAGCAAGTGCAACTTCAACACAACACCACAGTACCGGTAATATGGCAATATATGACAGTTCCCAATATACTTGCCCAAATTGTGGTGCAGGGCCCATATTCATAAAACTACTTAAGTCTAAGTGTGAAACTTTATCCTTTGTTCAACACAAAAGACAAGTGTCACACTTAGACGTAAGTAGTTTTATGAATATGGGCCCTGGCCGTACTCCAGACCAGGGCATTTTCTCTCTTTTTTACACCTACCTTTAGACCTTTCATCAGATTTTGAAACTNGGCTACCCCCCCCCCCCCCCCAATACCCAAGGACCAAAGTGAACCAACCATACAGACATATGAATAAGCCCCATGCCAGGTTGACGTCACCAGTTATGGAATGCCCATTACATAATAATTAGATTTGGTCTAATGTTTTGAGCATGTTTGTCCTTCTACAGGGTGGGCCAGAGAAAAGTGTCTCTCGAACAATAGGGAAACAATAGAAATGCTATTGTTCGAGGGACACTTTCTCTGGCCCACCCTGTACATATCCAAATACCATGTTTCCCCTTTGTCTTGCCAAACAAGTAAAGACCCCAAACAATGTGACAGATTGAGCAAGCACCCCAACACCCGCCAGATCCCACCCGGCTGGAAAGACATTGTACCAGGCACACTTCCTTTTGTCCGTATTATCGGAGTTTTTGTTCCGTGTGATACATGCTGTACAATTTAGTTTTTGAGTAGACAAAGCAGGAACTAGCCCAGGAATCGCCTGATCTCAAATCAGGTCACAATCAGAGCAGGAATACTTCTGGCTGATGTCGGCTTCACTTTCAAATTGCGCAACAAAAAAGACCCTGAATAGCCTCATCGGTGAAATTTTCAATTCACAAACAATGATAAACTCCAACACAGGCCTACTGGCATGGTACAGTATCTCAAATCAGGAGAATAATGCACGGTACATGATGTACATGAGAGGGAAGGAAGCAACAGCTGCGTTCAGCCCCCAGGTGGACATTGGAAGGCCGTTTTTCTTAGAACAAAGAACAGAATTCTCCACGATCCTGTCTTGACTTCAGTCTCCAGTCAATTTTGACTTGTTGGATCCCGCACCCAATCCTCAGGATCTCGGCCATTGGATCTTTCCGGCAAAGAGTGACGAGACAGGATTGCCCAATTCCGAGTCATATCGGCCATTTCGGCCAGCAGATGAGTCATGGAGATAGTGGACACAGTGAAAAATTTTCATACATAATGCAACAAACCAAGGAAATTTACCATAAATACCAATTAACTCTATTTTCTCACTGATGACCACTTCACACAGTTTATATGAAAGAGGACACCACTGGAATGATTCGGGATTCAAAATGGGGCAGATTATCATGTACTTCACATCTTTTTTATTCAAGTAGAACAATTGTAACCCCAACTACATGCAGTGGAACTAGACAACTCAGTCGTTCACATACAGACGGTCAACAGGGCCGTACCTATTTTTTC
>NMRB01003695.1:15167-27440 GCA_002633025.1 Notospermus geniculatus | reverse complement strand
ACTGTTCGAGTAGGCTTAACAACGGAAGGAATCCTTCCTAAACCTTGTCATAGCATAGGCAAACCAGGCTGTTGCGAAAACTCAATAACCTGTGTTACAACTATATATTCCATGAAGGAGCGAGCACCAGCATACCAGCAAAATGGGGCTGAAAAAAAGCGATTTTGGCAGCACACTTCAAGGAGTATGCAACAGATGCTGAACCAATAAGCATTAGCCCCATCCACATGACTTTTTCAGGAAAAGTACATTCATACAGGAAATGAAGTCATAGTTTATGAGCAGATCATGAAGAGGAAACCAACACACTGTCAGTTATGTCCAAGTACCGGTAATATCACTACACACGATGCATTTATGAAGTATCTGCAGTGTGTTGCCTCAGTCATACATGTACAAGGTACAGAAGCCTACACTGTAGCTACAGCAGTACTCAATAGAAGTGGATCATTTTTATCATATCACTAGTTACATGTATTTATATTTAGATAATCATATTTATGAGATTTCTATGGTGATATTTACCTTCTCCATCCTGTCAATGGTTCATTCTTCTCCTCTTCCTTCCTGCCAGCCATCCCAAGGTACGCCAGCGGCCACGCTAACAGTAGGATGAGTACTATAGCCAGACATCGTATGGGGAAGATGGTGATAGTCATCAGCCCAATCTGAAAAAAACAGTTGGCCCCTTCATACTACCATTCGATTTATACAAACTTGCAATTTCCCCAGTTTGAAAAGTTTTAATTATCAGTGTGACGTTTGTCTAGCGAGATAGATGGATTTTGATACTTTATAGATTGTAGACGGCAAGTTAATATTGTGATACAGATAGGCTGTCTTTTTAATTCCCTCCCTAAATTCGGGATAAACACTGTAGCCTATATTGTTATTTTCTTTCTGTCACAGTGTCTGGACCGGAGATAAGGCCATGGGAACTTAGGTATGAGTTTACCGTCCAAAATGTTTTGAAAAGTGAGGCTTTTTTTCATTATTCATAATTTTGTTTTAACCCCTTTTCAAGTGAAAAACAACTTTAAACAAGGTATGGACTACCTGTACAATCAAGTGTCTTTCTTAAATACAGTGATTGGCTGATGGAGTCATCTCCCATTCTGCAGAGTGGCCTGGTCATCATCATCATCATCGTTCCGTCGGATGACCGTAAGCCGATCTTTAACGGTTGCCATTTAATATGGTGGTGATATGCTTCTGAATCCGTTGACATCGTGACCAATCGAACAACTAACAGAATGATTGAAACACATCACAGTAGGGCAGTCCATTTTCGAGGGTATGAACAAAAAAGACACTTGGATTGGAGCTTATTTTTTAGCTTTTAAGGGAAAATTTTGGAAATAATGACATTTTTGAAAATAATGAAATTTTTCATGCGGTGGCGCCACCACCATGCGGGTGGTGGACGGTAAACGCACACCCAAGTTCCCATGGCCTAACTGCTAACATTAACAAAACTCGCTGATGAATTTTTTTGAGAATCTCTTCCGTGCTTCTTGGCAGGTTTGATATGACGATGAATCACTCCTTCTCTCCTGGTCAAAGTTGTATTCAAAAGTCCACACCATGCCCACTGTCAGTCATTGAACATGTTGAAATGTGTGTCAGCATGGTCAGTGCATGCTGCTTTGTGTGCTGCGCGCGTGCACTTTCAGTACATGTGCACTAAGAAGTCGGAACTGTCACTTTTTGTCTTGGGGAAAACAAAGACTTCTCTCGCGATTTTCAGAGGAAGGGATGGATCAAAGCGATGTGGTTTGCATAAAACGAAGCGGACACACCGGGCTCAACGCACCAGTGTACAATGGATGTGCACGCCGGCTGTAGAAATGATGAAATGTACGCGAAGCATGCTCACCTTGGCGTAATCATACCAGTTGAAATGCAAACGATGAGAAAACGGGTTCTGAATCTCCGGCATGACCAGAGACTTCTGGCGTGGAAACTCAAAAGGATGCATTATTTTATCAAACTTGACAGCGTCAGAAACAAGTCCATTAGTTTTTTCCACCCCTGGTGGCATCATAAATGATGCAGTGGCAGGGTTTCATGCCGTAAATACGGAAAAAATCCGAGAAATCACGCCGACTTCTTATTTTACACGACAGGAAGTATTAGTCTGTAGGACGCACGCGCACTGATCAAACTGGTGATCACTGCGACGACGAATCAAATGCCGCGACTGAAAGCTTATGAATAATAAATAGACCATCGCACTCCTAATATGGTTCATACGCATAATTAGTAAACACTCTACACGTGCTCTGTTCCTGTCAAAAACAATGAATTGAATGAAATGAGGTGTTCTCCATGTGAATTTATTTGATTACAGAATTGATGTAACACTGTGCTTTTTGAACACTCCATAAATACTTTTGAGAGGTATATGCACCGGCAGGCCAATATGACTACAAATCCTTCCATGAACAATAACAGACCACTGAAAGCTCCAAGCTTGGCATTGGGAAGCTGTTAGTTCTGTGTACTCCCAATAGAGGGTACCATATCTGGTACTTACCCTTCCCAGCAGCACCCGCACTTCCACAACCATACTGGTGCCATGCCAGTAACGAGAATAGGGGGAGACTTTTATTACCATTTGAGGCCGCCTGTTAGTTGTCCTAGAATGTCACAAAATTTGACGTCACAGACAACAAGTCATGGCCTCCATGTTATTATGGATGACGTTGTGATGTGCATTTCTTCTCTGTGACGTCAAATGTCGTGACATTCTAGGACTGCCAACTAGTGGTGCCCTCTAACAGCAGTAAAGTCCCCCATTACATGTGCCATCCTCCAATTATCTGCCACAATCTGAAATGCCTGCTCTTTTCTAAAGGCCTGTTTCCACTAAGCGGATTCTCCCAGTTTGCGGCGTGGGGTCCGGTTTTCATAGGCATTGGGGTAATCAACAGGCCATGTCTATTGTTAAACCATCAAAGGATTATCCAAAACCCTGTGAAAACCGCACCCTGCAAAACGCGGCAGAATCCGCTGTAGTGGAAATGGATCTTTCGGATGTCATCACAATGAATTAGGGCAGGAGAAATGTCATACTCATGAGATACATGGAAAATAGGACCTGAACTTATCAAAGCCTTGCTTTTGGGTCCCATACTCTCAGGTTCAAACCGAAAAAAACAAAGTCAACAAACATCTTCACCAACTTGTTTTATTCCCAAACTTCTAAGTCAAACAGGTCATTTTAACAATGTCATAATTTAACTGCATTTCTAAACAAGTTCAATAAAAATACTCAATATATACACATAGGTTCCACAGTAGCATTATTATACACCACAAGTCCATCATACAGACGTATTGCAACTTAATAGGCCTACTATAGCAGGTCATTTACTGACTCGATCCTATAATTATATCTAATATGAAGTCAGATTTTAGTGACAGTGGTTTTCAGGATATCTGGGGTCGCATTGGAAAGAGAGAGGTGGGGTATGATATCAAATGGTCTCAGCTCCAAAAGGCAAGATCAAATGTTGTTGTCAGAGTGGTGTAGTGTAACATGAATGCCTGTCACCTCTGAGGCTGTGAGCCCAATTCCCACTTGCAACCATTCATCAAGCATGCAACTCTCTTTGAAAGATCAGAATCCCACACATTGGTGCCCCGGATTGGTACTAGCTTTTTTTGAAAATGCATTTTAAGGTCAAAATCAACTTTCACTTTGTATTTTCAGCCAGTACATTTGTATTGTGGCCAGATCCAGATATCAAAACACAACTGCCTCGTTATCTAACAATGCATTGGTGTGCGGCTACTGATCATGAAATCTGTCCTACTGTATAGGTGCCAAATGGAATATTGGAACTTACAACAGGAATGTTATATTCTAATAATAAGGTAAGAGACATAATGGAATACTACTAAAGCACTGTTTTTCACTGAATAGGGACTGTCTCAGGGCAGTCATTTTGTGTTGTTGGTCTCAGCAGAAGTCGTAAGGAAACTAATGCGGTGAACTGCCCTGTGAAAGAAACTCGTGCAGTAAAATTACCAACAGGAGGAGTGCTCCTGACCAATCTGGCCAAACAGACCATTCAAATGCTACTTACGAGCAAATTGAGGTTAGGAATGAGTAGGCCTGTGATGAGGAAAGGAGGGTACACACCCACTGACCACACAGTCCATTATTCATCAAGAAAAGAACCTGCATGAGTTGAAGGTAAAAGATGGCACCTGAGAATACATTGCAACTAAACCATCTGTAACTGCTACTAATACTAAGGCAACTATGCATAGGCAAATAAATTTGTGTTTTCTTCCCTACTGAGAAATTTCAAGGTGGTCAGAATTCTCTCGTCTTTTTTTATCAGATATAGACAGACTCATGACAGGTGCAAATATGTTCCCGAACTTAAAACCCAGGATCCCAGACTAAATTTCTTGGGACAAACTGTTCCCAGACAAAATGTAATTGTAAAATCTAATGCTTATAGTGAGTGACATTTCTTGTTATGACACTGAATTCAACTGTGCATCACAATATTTGCCTAATGATTCAGTCATTTTTGAGTATTCAACTCATTAACTTTGTACATCTTTGATTGGACCCAACTCAGAGTGCTTCCTATTAAATTAAACAACCTACTCTCCAATTTACAATAGATTTACTTGAAGCTATAAAAAATCATGCAAGAAACTTCACCCGAGTATCCCCACAAACTTCACCAAAGAATCCCCACAAAAATTCCACAACACACATGGTTTAAACTAAGTTGACCAGTGATCCACCGGTTCTGGGAGTCCCTAGTAAAACAGCTGCTGATGTCACAGCCGACAAAATTGTAATTTGAATAAAATGGAACCTCCATTTCTGGACACCTCTGTCAGGAGGACACTTCCCTATTATTGACACTGAAGTTCAGTCCCAAATATTGGGCATTTCTATTCATATCGTGACCTCTATGATCAGGACACCTCTCAACATAAACGGCTGTATTGACCGTCCTAATGGTGACACTTTGCTTTAATGAAATTTATTCAAGGAAAATGAACGATATCTCAATGGCCTTCAGTTACCAGTAACAGCAAAGAGTATCTCCATTCTAAAGCACAACAGCGGACCACTTGCTTAACACCACTTCCCCACAAATAGTAAGCTATCACAAGACAATACCCTGAACAAAATCATATCAGATACACTTCATTAATTATAGATAGGTGCTAACATATACAAAGAATATTCTTGTCTACCCATAGGGTGACGGGTAAATTCATGCATGAAGAGTTTGACACGAGGGGAAAAAATGTGGACTTCTGTCAGGAACAAGATGAATCAGAATGATTCCAACAAAGCAGGCTTTGAACATCCTCCAACAACAGGGGTTGTCACCTTGCTCCTCTTCATCCAGATGAGGAGGAGTGAGGTTAAAACCCCTGCTGTGGGAGGATGGCTTTTACTGTAGAATATGGCACTGAACATGTTGAACTGTGTGCAGTCGAAGTCAACCTTACTTCAACTAGGCAAAATGCCAGGCCTGTGCAACAGACACCATAAAGTGAACACAAGGATTAAACCACAAACCATAGTATTTACCAGGTGACTGAGCACAACCTTGGATTTGCTATAGCCCCATGGAAAGTGAACCAAGTTACCCAACATCATTAGGTAACTGCGACATGGAGTATTTACCACTGACCTGTGTAGGTTTTCAAGCTTGTTATTTTGCCCATGTTGAAGTAAGGTTGACTTCGACTATACTACATGTAGTATGTGTATTGCTTTATGCCTGCTTTGAAAAGTCCTTGCAGTTGGTACGGCCAACAACATGACCAGGGATGTCAATCTCTCTAATCCTAATCAAAAAGAAACATACAACATGATTTTTGGTCACACTTGGAGACACACAATGTTTGGAATGCATTGACATTAAAAACTAGAAATTCATTTAAATGGAATCAATGTATTAGAAGGTCTCGACAAACTTTTCTCTCTTAAAACCACACTCAGTGGAACTAAGACTAAATTCAAAAGACATTTTTCTCAAATGTTTATACACAATTTTAATTGCCCAACCAAAAATCCTTGGGATTTCTTTAAAACTCGCCAACTACCTACAGGATATGGTGGAGTACATTGCCTTGAACAGACACTGTGGCTGTATTTTCTTGGAGGCCGCCCTAAGGACAACATCCTAGATGCATCATCAGCTTTGGCTGGGATTATGCAAATCATCATCCCCCCACAGCAGGGTTTTTTACCTTGCTCCCCTTCATCCACATACACACACTGTGTGCAAGTGTATGAAGAGGACCGAGACCAAAGCCCTGCTAGGGAAGGATGGAAATCATAGACACTTGACTTGAATTTTAAGTAGTTGAGTGACATTAAAATTTACAAAACAAGGCATATCTATATGGTAAAACAATTTGTTGGCTTAAGGGCTACATATGCATTTTGTAATACATCTTTCAAAAAAAATATGGCACAATGAACCATTTGGTTCCTAAGGTTAGATACTAGAACTAAAATACAAGCAGGTTAGAGTTTGGGTATCAAGTTCACACAACTCATAGTCATGGTTCATATTATTTACGGTGGGTAGAGATGCTCTCACATAAAATGTGTTTCAAAATGGTAAAATCTAATGAAAAATTGTCAAATCTAATTGTCAGCCTTCCAATAGTAAAAGGCAGTGTCTCCACTTAGAAGCAGTGGGGATGTGGCTGATCAAAGTAAGAACTATACTCTATGCTACAGTCTACTTGATAGCACAAAACAGGGCTAATACTTCAATCAAACATCATCCTGCTGATTGCACAAGTGGTGACCCTGCCAAATAGAGTAGGAGGGGAGTTTGATTATGGCTATTTGACAAACAGTGGCTGCTTGCCTTTGACATGAATCTCCTTATGTTTATTTACAAGTTCGGCAGTGGTTGATTATGATTTTTGCCCCATTCCTGAGCCCAACCGGCGTTACGACAATAAAATCTAAAACATCCACCAGAATTATAACACACATAAGACCAATTCCTGAAATTAAAATCAACGCAGGAGGCCTCCAACACCTATCCACAACTCGACACATGGTACAATTGATAAGAAGTCAACTAGAGATAGGAGGACTCGGTTTAAAACCTATTCCTTCTCGGTTTAAAACCTACTCCGTTAAAAACAACTTCACTACAAAATATTCTGCACTGCAACTACACTGCAATTACTGTCCTACTCACGAAATCTGTCAAAATCTTATCTCTTGCATCATTGGTCAATTTGAGACCAACAAGCAGCACAGAGCTTGCCACACACTGTGGTCAAACTCCATGCTATGTGTACATCAACATCTCTGCTTGAGTAGTACACTTGTTATGGAATGTCAACAGTCGTGCACGGAGCCTGAGACATCCATCCTAGTTCAGACTCGGCACTGCACCATGACATCATGAGCTAAATCAAGCTATTTTATTGCAAGTAGGAGGACCTATCCTCTTGGATGGAACATTTCTCCACCAGAGCGTGGCTTGTCGTATAAAATTTGCAATCTCACAACCCCTAGGGAAAGAAGCTACTTAGGTTAGGTATCTTTTGATTCGAGGAAATTGGAGTTGAAACCATGATTTCATAGTTCAAACTTGGGCATCAATCTTTCTTTATCTCAAAGCGGAGTAAACCAACCATTATTCCTTTTTGGCATAAAATGAACTAACTTAACCTAAAGTGGTCTTAAATCAAGGTTTTGCTTTACGAACAGCCGCCTGTACTTCATCCAACACGTCCCGCCTCATTATACCTCCTGTGCTCACTGTCTGAAGGATCATCGGCAGTGACCAAAGCACATAAAATCCTATAAGAATTATAGGGAAAATGATGAGATTTTTCCGGCGGACAGGTGGGAAGAGGAAGATTCGCCATTTTCCCTGAGCTCGGCCGTGCAGGTACCCGCGCTGCTGCATCACCAAGACGAAGACGATAGTCAGTACCAGGAATAAGATGAGACCGTAGAGGAATGGTGATGTCATGCCTGGAATCTGGGCGAGGTTATCCTGCAAGAAAAGATGGAGAACACATAATGTTTTGGGATAAATGGAGGTACGGGTGCTGTTTTCAACAAGAGGCTCATGGACCTTGCACTCAGCTGACCAGGACAGTCAAGGTAGACTCCAGAGACCCTATGTTGCTAAAGCTTATCTGACCTCCTTTATATTCTGAGGAGAATTGAACAGTCACCTCAACAGGGGCGATCCAGGATTTCCGGAAGAGGGGCCAAGAAAATTTTCAAAACTGTGATGCCAAATACCGGTATGCGTTTTCCAGGCATCTGAAGTATATAAAACCATCAGTTTTCCGCCATGGGGGGGGGGCACACCGGCTGCACCCCCTAAATCCACCACTGCTTACTCAGTATCTTTCACCCAGATGCAAGTTTTGAGTAAGCATGCCTCATACCCAGCAACTAACACCATTGAAGGTCAGGCAAGAAACACTGGGAGTGGCCTCAACTCCACCCTGTCAGATAACAGCTTCTTGCAGGCCCAGTTGATCCAACACCATGCCCAGAGTTTCCACTATGTGTCTCAAAGTGCATTAGACAATGGCATGCAAGATTTCATATGTAATACTTTCACATCATGACTTCCACATGCAGCCAGAGTGCAGTATGTAGCCTCATGAGTGCCCTTGAACCTGTAGCCGGTGACAGACTGGCGCATACGTGACCCGTCGTGCAGGCGTTCCGCCAATCAGGTTCTTTGGTAGGTGCTTCGGTCTGTGTTACCGCCTCCCTATAAATTGGTTGAACGCTTTACCGACGCATTGCTTACGCGCCAGTCTGTCACCGCCTTTATTCACCAGTTCTCTCTATGACCAACGGTGCCCCAAATCGCCTGGCCCCTGTTTCATAAAGTGACTTTAAGCTAATGGTACCATTAACTTCAATGTATTTTCCATTTAGTTAAAGGTACCATAGCTTAAAATCACTTTGTGAAACAGGCCCCCGGTCTCAATCATATTTTCATGCTTTAACCACATCACTATTAAAGACCAAAATAGAACCCATCACATCATGACGCAGCCATAGCACAATGCCTGCCTGGGGAAGCTTTGTGAATAGACCCCCAAGGTTCACAATGAGTTGACCTTTGACCTAGACTCTGAACCAACCAAGCTGGACTTATGGATTTACCAAAGGTGTAAGAATGTAGTCAAGCATGCATGCCTAAACCCCCATGTGATTTGGTAATGAAACTTACAGCAGGGCAGAAATCATTAGATTCATAACGCTTCTAGATTTAAAATGAAATAAACATGATTTTAGAAGAATGTGGAGACAAAAGGTTCACTAGAGGAAAGCCAGACTTTTGAACTCCATCCAGCCTATGGAGACACTGCGCCAAATGGCTTGTTGTGGATGGTAGTTACACAGGAATGTTTGTCAATGTGCCTGGTATGTGGAACTTGTGGCTACCATGGATTAGGCATCACTGCCATAGGATACTAAAGGCGCCTCTCCACATGAGAGTTTTTTCGCGCAAGTTGGCTCTCAATGGGCAACTCAACTGCGAGCAGTTGGTTGTGTCATGGTCCCAGCATAAGCCGTGAGGAACAAATAATGGTGAATTGCCCATTGTGAGCCAACTTCTGCGAGAAAACTCTCACGTGGAGAGGCACCTTTAGAAAAGCATTCACATTACAGTCCCGCGTCAACTTCTTACGGAAAGGAATAGTATTGTTCACAACCATCAGTGCAGTGCTGCCACCTATTGACAATTTAGCCCTCATTGAATGCATTAGTACATGTATAAGCAACTGTGCATAGTATATGAGAGTGCATCAGCCACTTGACGACCCTCAGTGACATTGTGGTGTCTTACCAAACAACAACCCACAAGTAGTGTCAAGGTGCCCAAAGCAGCAAGTTCAAGAAAATGTGATTCATAATGCACCAATGAAACCAGACTTTGAAGCCACAGTAAATACATGTACTGCAGCAAGTGTTACCGCACTACCGTAATTTAACACCATTCAACACACATGTGATATCTGCCCTACAAATAGCAATCCACACAGCATGTCTCACCTTGATCCACTAGACGAGAATTAGTAACAAAAGACCGAACACTTTACTCTAAAGGCGGTGACAGACTGGCGCGTGAGGAACGCGTTGGGAAAGCGTTCAACCAATCAAGGAGGCGGTTACACGGGCCGAAACATCTACCGAAGAATCTGACTGGTGGAACGCCTGCAGGACGCGCCGCGTACGCGCCAGTCTGTCACCGGCTTAATAATCTTCTTCTAGCTAAACTGCCTTTAAAATCCACTGACAATAAATTGCCCATCGAGAGCCAACTACCCGGTACATGCAAAAACTCTCACATGGTGGAGCACCTTCCAGCATGCATCAACTAGCCTACTGGCCTGATGTCACTGCATGCATAGCAAACATCAATGGTGGACGTCAGTCTATTTGAAAACAGAGCAGCCACTCTTGCATATCTACTAGCACCTGATCTTACTCGCAGTGGATGGCATTTCAACCGATGATGGCTAAAATATCAATGCTGAAAGCGAATGTTCTAAGGACAGGGCAAACCGACGAGCTTGTCTAAGGCATAAGCTTGTTTGGAGCCAATCTGAACAAGCCAGGTTACCTGCTGCTCCACTCTGATAACCCGCAACCCAGAGAAATCTGTACTCCCTGGCTGAAAGAGTTAGGAATCTACCATGATGCTGTTATGATATTAACCCTTTCACTGCCGCGACCTTCGGTCAATGTCATAAGTTTGTGATCATGTATGTGTGCCGCTGATCTACGTCATGAAATATTATTATATTATATCTAACTCAATATGCATGCCATGGATGCCGATTGAAGACACACACATGGAACTTTTAGTTGATTATAGAATTATAAATGTCGCCACCCTCTTCACTCGGCTGTGCAAGTGGTGACGCAACAAAAGGGTTAACAGGTCTCAATGAAAATGTCCTGCCATGCCAGTACTAAGTCGCAATACCACGGCTACCACAAAGCACCAAGTGTTATTTCAGCCATGTATAGTGAATGCACTTTTGTAAACAAAGAGACAAACAAAATCAAATTTAAAGGGGTATTTTGATTTAGACCCTCGAACTCATGTCGAGAGAATTCCCTCCTCACCTTGAATAACCTGTGGATAATTTGCTCCTGTGGTTCTAATCTATGTTTCCGTCGCTTCACATCTGGACTTATCTCATGGCTGTCAGGGGCGACTTCCACGCCTATTTTTTGCTTGCAGTGTCCTGGTCCATTGAGAACACCCACTTTGAAGCCACGGCTGAAAGAACAAGTTACAATTGGGAATCACATATTTTGCTAGGCCACAGCCTTGTTGACATGATTCCCACAGAATTTGCAACAGATTTTTGCTGATTTCAGGCATTATTTAACAATTTTTCACGCAAAATTGAAGGACAAAGACATGACTACACCTTCCTGCCTGCCTACAACCCAGCAAGATATCCACTTGTCTTCAACTCATACAAAATGGAGCCCAAGTTCTTAACTTCAATTCCATTCAGAGCAACACCAATTTCTCCAGTTGTTTAAAAATAGGGCTTCAAGAACGGCTTAGATTCGCATCTGTACACCTACTATATCATTCTGCATCGGTGCTCCTCCAACCTCGGGGCTGCCTGGTTAATGTTCCTTACAAATTTGTCGCTCCACAGTCGTTCAGCAACGGCAGATGCACGAGGCCTAGAAATAGACGAAAGACAAATCAACAACAAATATCACCAATACTCAATTCAGAAACATATCAAAGACTGAGCTGCTCTCCCAAGCAAATCTGTGAAGTGTAGAACCTAGGCTTAGGAGGGCTTCCAACAAAAGTGACATCTTCAGCCACGATTAAGCAACACAACCTTTTCTCCAAAGTCCAGACAGAAGTACTCAGTCCAATGAGGCACCTACTCCTACATACTGGTCCAGGGCAGACGGCCATGTATAAGCTTTATGTGAAATGGAACTGTAACTCACCATAACTTTGATATGAGATCAGTATCATCCACATATTCCATCCACATACACGCCTCCCCTCCCAGCATCTTAGATACATCAATCATACGACCTGGAAAGAGACACAAGATTTCAAAACACTGTTCTTGATCATTTTCTACAAGGATGGTACATCTATCACCGAGATCTCAGAACTATTGGCAGATGTCAGTATCAGATTTCGCATCCAACGGCAAGTTTCCAAACTGAGCGTTCATCATCCCAGTAATAACACTATTGAAACGGACAGCAGGACT
>NMRB01003695.1:0-14884 GCA_002633025.1 Notospermus geniculatus | reverse complement strand
CCATAGACATCTACTGGTTACAGTCCCATATCAACTTCCTATTGAAAGCAATGGTAATGCTCAGGACTGCCAATGCAGTGCTGCCACCTATTGATGATAAAGCCCTATTCCAAGCACCAAGGCACTTAAGCACAAACTGTTAATGTCGTCTAAACCAGTGTACCCAGGTTATGGAGTTAGGGTGGTTAGCGTTGACGGTTAGGGTCAGGACTAGGTTTATGATTAGGGTAGGGGTCAGTGACAAGGGTTGAGGGTAAGGGTTGGGGTTAGAGTTAGGGGCTTGGGCTAGGGATCAGTGTGTAGGATCAGGACTGGACGACATTCACCCATTCAGCGGCACTTAAGAGCAGACCATGATATGTATTCCAGCGACAAAATCACCACCTATACAACTGATTAGGAACTAAAATCTGGTAGCAGACGACGTCGAGAGATTCTAGTTTTTGTACCAACTATTACACAGACACCTTTTAGGTTTAATCACTGATTGAGGGTTGTAATGAGGTAACCGGGAAGTGGGCATGGCATCACCCATCCTCGCACCCAGGGTCTTCACAACCGGCTCCCCTTCTCATGCTTGGTTCATTCAGGGAGGGTAAGAACATAAACGACCTGAGATCCTCAGGATGGGCATCCCCTGACCGAAGTATTTCTAAGCACGTGATCATTTATAAAGACCCAGGAGATGGAATGCAACTGCCGACCGAGGCCGGAATGCACAGTATAATAAGCAGATTAGCGACGTGAGCAGGTCCATCTGCCAGTTAATTAATCTATTATCCTCGCGCTGGTGATTCAAACCTAAAAATCTTTTTTTCGTACGCGATTTTACTCATGCATAACTAATCGTGTTGACTATTTTTGCAGTTGTTTCGGCAAATAGAAGGGGTGACAGCTTATTTTGTAATCACCCGTCACCCTTTCCATTTACCAGATGAACTGCAAATACGACAAGCACCATTAGTTATGCATCAACGACTTCACGTACATGTATGAATAAAATAATTTTGTGTTTGAATCACCAGCGTGATCCTGTATGACACCTGCTGTGTCAAGCATGCAATCACCAGTATAAACTTCTATTGTTTGCAAATGCGCTGAATATTACAATATAATCCCATATGACACCTATTGTTAGTAGCATGCAATTATAAACAAACCTCTAGATCGTCTACGAGCATGCCGAAATTTCAGATTAATATTGCGCTTGAGCTTGATGTGGTTGTCTTTCTCTGAGCATGAAAATTGCCACCTATTGATGATAAAGCCCTATTCCAAGCACCAAGGCACTTAAGCACAAACTGTTAATGTCGTCTAAACCAGTGTACCCAGGTTACGGAGTTAGGGCGGTTAGCGTTGACGGTTAGGGTCAGGACTAGGTTTATGATTAGGGTAGGGGGTCAGTGACAAGGGTTGAGGACAAGGGTTGAGGGTCAGGGTTGGGGTTAGGGTTAGGGGCTTGGGCTAGGAATCAGTGTGTAGGATCAGGACTGGACAACATTCACCCATTCAGCGGCACTTAAGAGCAGACCATGATATGTATTCCAGCGACAAAATCAGCACCTATACAACTGATTAGGAACTAAAGTCTGGTAGCAGACAACGTCGAGAGATTCTAGTTTTTGTACCAACTATTACACAGACACCTTTTAGGTCTAATCAACTGACAATGATTGAGGGTTGTAATGAGGTAACCAGGAAGTAGGCATGGCATCACCCATCCTCGCACCCAGGGTCTTCACAACCGGCTCCCCTTCTCATGCTTGGTTCATTCAGGGAGGGTAAGAACACAAACGACCTGAGATCCTCAGGATGGGCATCCCCTGACCGAAGTATTTCTAAGCACGTGATCATTTATAAAGACCCAGGAGATGAATGCAACTGCCGACCGAGGCCGGAATGCACAGTATAATAAGCAGATTAGCGACGTGAGCAGGTCCATCTGCCAGTTAATTAATCTATTATCCTCACACTGGTGATTCAAACCTAAAAATCTTTTTTTCGTACGCGATTTTACTCATGCATAACTAATCGTGTTGACTATTTTTGCAGTTGTATCGGCAAATAGAAGGGGTGACAGCTTATTTTGTAATCACCCGTCACCCTTTCCATTTACCAGATGAACTGCAATACGACAAGCACCATTAGTTATGCATCAACGACTTCACGTACATGTACGAATAAAATAATTTTGTGTTTGAATCACCAGCGTGATCCTGTATGACACCTGCTGTGTCAAGCATGCAATCACCAGTATAAACTTCTATTGTTTGCAAATGCGCTGAATATTACAATATAATCCCATATGACACCTATTGTTAGTAGCATGCAATAACAAACCTCTAGATCGTCTACGAGCATGCCGAAATTTCAGATTAATATTGCGCTTGAGCTTGATGTGGTTGTCTTTCTCTGAGCATGAAAATATACACTAGAAATCAACATACGTCTATAATGATATTGTCTATTAATTCCCCTTCCCACATAACCATCAGCGTTGTACATTACATTCACAGCAATTACAGTGGATTCAAAATAAGTTGTCACATGTTGGTGGCGCGTCATCCTGATTGATTTCCTGTTGATCAGCCACTCACAACCAAGTACACATACTTACAGTCTAAAAATAACGACAAATTGCCTGCAGGAAGATTCACAAGTAGGGTGAACTGATGACTTGATCGTCTGGCATACATGCCATGAACATGCCAAGTCATATTTCAAGTCTTCTCATGACAACTCATTTTGAACACACTGGCGAGCGACTACAAAATCATACAAATCTAGACCACATGATATTAAGTGGGTTAGAACGAAGCACAGTACCAAGGCAATACGTTAATGCTTGCTGTGTGCACTTCAAACTACGCATCCGCATGATTACATCAAACAGTTCTTCAAGGGAACTTCAGTTAGTGATGCACGTCAGGCATACAGGACATGACAAAGTACTCTGGTGCTCAGGAGTTAGAGTACAACATAGACACACCACAGGTGCATGAAGGTGCATACTGTACAACTCAGTTGACTTTCAGGATCTATAAGTGTGATGCCTCTCACACACAGAAAATGGTGTGCCACACAAGTACATGGCAACATGTACAATTTGACAACATATACACGGCACCACAGATCAATGGCAACATATACATGGCACCACGGATCAATGGCAACATGTACATGACACCACAGATCAATGGCAACATGTACATGGCACCACAGATCAATGGCAACATGTACATGGCACCACAGGGTGTTCTGTAAAGAATGCAATGATTACAGGGAACTTGTAATTGGTGAAAAGTTAATCTGCACTACTGGCATACTGCTATGGAAAGCAACTGATGCATGCAGCTGTATATGTATTCTGGTGCTCAGGAGTACACACATAAACACGCCACTGGTGCAAAAAGGTACATAGTGCACAACTCGGTTGTCTTTCAGGATCTATAAGTGTGACGCATCTCACACACAGAAGATGGTGTGCCATACAAATACATGGCAACAAGTACAAACGACAACATATACATGGCACTACAGATCAATGGCAACATATACATGAATCACAGATCAATGGCAACATACATATACATGGCACCACAGGTCAATGGCAACATGTACATGGCACCACAGATCAATGGCATGGCACCACAGATCAATGGCAACATGTACATGGCACCAAGGACCAATGGCAACATGTACCGGTAACACAGAATGTATGTGACAGGGTTCAATGGTGTATTGTGAAGAAGCAGAAACCAAAGTGTGTGTCATGAATTTGAGAGATCTTTTCATCATTTCTGTGGCCTATCGTGTTAGGCTTTGGATACTCTATAGGTTAGAATACTATACATAAACAGCATACCTCCTCCATTGGTAAAACCTGGTTCCTCCTGAGCTCCTACGACACAAAACCAATTAACTATTTGTACAGGGTGTTCCGTAAAGAATGCAATGATTACAAGGAAATTGTAATCTGTGAAAAGTTACATATGCACTCCTGCTATGGAAGGCAACTGATGCATACAGCTGTATATGTATTTCATACACATGCATGAATTGTTGGTACCCGTAAATGAAAAGATGTATTGAATAGTTGTAAATATTGGTGCAATAAACACGATAAAAAGACTTAAATGACAAAATACAATACGTCTTTCTTTCATTCAACTTAAAACATACTGAGAACATGAAACGTACATTGGAGCAAAATAGTAAGTAAAATAAGTGATTACAAGTGACTACGATAATCTATGGCCAAAAGTCTGAATACAGAACCTTGGAGGAATTATACTGACAGTAGAATTTCTCCAAGACAGATGATCAGGGTCCATATTCATACTCAAGTCAAAGTGTGATACTTATCTTTTTGTGTTGAACAAAGGATAAGTGTCACACTTAGACTTAAGTAGTTTTATGAATATGGGTCCAGAAATCTGAATATAGGACAGAAACAGCCAAATGTTTGAATACAGGACACAATGTCTGTCTACATTTATCCGCCCGTCGCTGGCAAAGGGCAGTATCTTCATTCACTGGTGAGGAGTCCGAATAAAGTCAGTTGTACTTCATATAGTGGAACCTCTCTATTACGTTTTTCTGCCAGAGGGGGGACGGGGGTGATATCCCCCTCAAAAAATCAAAATTTGTGTTTTTGACCAAGAATTTGGTCACATTTTCACTATATCCCCCCTCACAAAAATTCCTGGCGGAAACAACGAATGCTGGTGTCCTTTATTGAGAGGTGTCCTGAGACAGAATGGTGATTCGATTGCCAATTCAAGACTAAAGATACTGCCTCTTACCACTTGAGGGCAGTATTGAGATGGACAGTGGCGCCATCTTTGAGAACTCACCTTCATTTAACGGATCACAGAGATAGTGACGCGGCCATTCTATACCATACTGGACGTGGTCTAGGTACCAACACGAAGAAAATATTGCACGTTGACCTTGGTTGATGACGCGTTGTAAGTTCTCTGCGCCACCCATCCATATCTGGACGATTGTATCTGGATTGAGCTGAAATGATGAAGCACACATCAACAGGGGAGTCACAGCTTTTGACAACGACACTGCTATGGAAATTTTGAACATTATGGCATGATCATCTCGCCGTAAAATCTATTTTAACCACTCGCTTGTTGCAAGCCTTACCTCCACACCATGGTCAAACACCTCCTGCCACACTATGTTCCCTATCCCCTGTTTTCGCTTTTTACCAACGGACAAGACAGTGTTGATCAACCTAAGGAGAGAGAAGAAGAGCACAATTTGATAGGCATTGTCAGACACCAACTCTGCCACTTTTGCCACACTGCCAAAAATCAACGGGAGGGAACCCTCAAGATGCTCCCCCTGCAGCACCTTTACGATCAGTTTTTAAAACCACACACTGCATATTTTCCACACTAGAAACAAAACGTGAGAATTTCCAGTTTGACAAAAAATGTGAGCTTCAGAAGAAGGAAGAAAACCGACAATTAGCAAGATGAGCTTCTCGGCACACCTTATTGTTTTTAACTTGAACGCTCAAGGCACTTGACCTTTCAAAGACATTTGGAAAGGATTCAGTTGTCTCACAGGAATTGTCACTCTTTATACTAGCATTAGAAAACTACCCGACTAAAATTACAGATATCTGTAAACAACAAGTCAAAAGATCATACGATCTTTTTCTCTTGCCCCAAGGGCTGATAATTATACTTTTTTTCCAGCTTACTTTTGTATGTAATATTGCATTACTTGTCCGTTGCCTTCTTTTTCGATAAATTCTTTGACGTCGGGGTTGGAAAACCTGGAGAGGAAAGTGACATTTGATGTTATGGGAGAATCACAAGCTCAGTATTAACAATGTAGCTTCGTTCGTAACCAAAAGGTGATTACGGGGAAATAAATGAGGTGGGAAGATTCTGAGTATTAGTTGCGTGACCACTGAGAACCATATGATGCAATAATCGTGAGCATTTATGTAATACTGAGCTACTTCATGTCATGAGCTGAGGGAGACATTTACATGTCAGGGTCCAGATGGGTGACATCATATGCAAGTGGCTATGGCAGCAAACCAGCTGATCAGGTGTAGGTGAGTACTTCTGCTGACACACGCTCACACAGACATCTGCCCATCAGCAGTTCTTTCGAGACACCCTGTCCATCAACTTACCAACAACTCGTGGACACTTCATCTCCCCCAAGATGAATGTAACGATCAGAAAATAGACCTGCCACCTCTGCGAATAACTTTTTTAGAAAGAAAAATGTGTGGTTGCTTGTTGGATGGATTGGACCGTAGAAGCCGTCGGGCTGGTTGCCCTCGTAGCATGGTGTTAGGATCTCTTTGTGACCGTAACCCCACGACCTCACATGACCTGTGGATTAGAAAAGAGAACGCAACAGGATGAGTTTTGAATTTTATCGCACAGACTGTGACAAAAACCTTCAAATAATTCATGACCTGATGCTTTTACGAATACACGAATCAGTAGGCCAAGTATTCTGAACATTTGCCGGCAGCAACGACGACACATCACACCATAGAAAGCAAGAAATCACCACAGGTTAAACACCTACGCATGACTACTAACTCTGAATACACTGTACTCATGTTCATTTTGTTCAATTCATGCCTGATTTGAAATCGTGTTCCCACAATTGCCACGTCAGCCACAGTCTTCAACATTAATATAACCACCATCAGTCTCGACAGCTGTAAAATTGTCAGTAAGCCTCAGAACTATAAATCAACTAAGACAAAATTGGATTTCGAACACATACTAAAGTATGCAATAGAAGTGCACTTGCTGATAGTATCAACTTCTCTTGACTTTCCAGTTGATTACGCAGGTGGTTGAGAGCTTATGAGAACTCATCTGTCAGTAAAACCTGTGACAGTCATTATCATACAGAGAGATCCATCATCAAATACTGATACAACAGGCTACAAAAGCGATAACAGGAATGCCGTGCTTCAACTCTTCAATCCGCACTGTTGAAATGAAATTTATATCATATGCAGGCCTAGTCTAAATAAAGTACAGTAATACAGTTAGGCCTTGTCCCTGAATACAGTATAGTTAGTCTCCGATACATGTATTAGAGAGGCCTAGTCTCTGAATACAGTAAAATGGTTAGGCCTAGTTCCTGAATACTATGTCAAGTCTCTGAATAGAGAAATATAGTTAGGCCCAGTCTCTGAATACAGAAATATAGGCCCGTATTCTAGAAGCCTCCTTAACTCTAAGGTCCACTTTAAGCTTTTGTATTCTACCCTGCAAACAATAGCTAAAGGTGGACCTTAGAGTTAAGGAAGGTTCTAGAATATGGCCCATAGGCCCAGTCTCTGAACACAGAAATATAGTTAGGCCCAGTCTCTGAATACAGAAATACAGTCTCTGAATACAGTCTTATGCTCAATGCTCTGCCCCAACTTCACTCCATGGCTTTGTTTGGAGGTGACAACTCTTCCACAGCCTGTGGCTATATTCAGCCACATTGCCACATTGATGATGGGTACCACCATTCCTTCTTCTCAAGGACCGCTAGGCTGTGGGTGATCGGGCGGAGGGAGTAGTGAACCTGCTCTCGTCTCCCTTACCTCATCCAACAGTGCACTGGACAGTGTCGTCCTTGGACAACAAAGAAACCCACGATGTCTTAAGACAGGATCAGACTCGGGTTAAATCACTATCTCCTGGGATAACACTTAGAACTAAGATGCCCTCAGTGATATGGAGCCATGGATCTCTGGGTCACCATCGCAAGAGATTGATTTCTCTCCTCTTCAATCACAATCAGCCCAAAAGAGCTCAACCAGCTGCCAAAGTCCGTTATCCGCCGGAGCCAACTAGAGAATATCGTGGCCATGAATCAAGTGTTCACCACCATTAGTTATCTGACCTAATCAATTTTTGATATCGCCCGAGCAACTGCCGCCTACAAGCTATCACTCGACTGGATAATCCAAGATTGTTTAACCATTTCATTGCCGATCATATTTTGGTGTTATTACGTCAAGTGCCCAGTCCTGGTATTACCACGAAGACGGCACTGCCGCGACATATGCTGTTAGTGTAATACATTTTCCCATTAAAATGATGTAATTTGTTGCGAAACATTTGGCATTCTGTGCCATGATGCGCTGTCCCGGTAAACCGGGGTTCAGGACTGAAATGGTTAAAGGTGAACTCCCACCAATGTAATGTTGGTGATAGAATTTGACAGAAAAACATACTGCACTCTGCTATGGTGTCATTCATTTCTAATTCTACTCGTGATGAATAGGCCTAACCTTTCTAATATCGGTAAATCTGCTAGATTTAGCTGATTTGTAAATTCCTTTAGAGAATCAGAAAGTCGTCACCCACATCTTGACCTTTAACAGGCAGGTGAACTGATGGCTCCACATTATGACTGAACCATGGAAAGCACCATGTCGGCCCTCGTGTGAGTTCTTCTGGAACCTCACTCAAGATTTACCTACAGTGTAAGCGGTTTCGGAGAAAACCTCCAATCGTAGTCATTTCATTTGACTATAACAAAGCAAGATAGCAGTACATCGTATATTTTGTCATAATCCTTCAGCAATATGTAGAGCTAAGTAAATATATCCGCTAAGACTACCAAATAAGGAGCAGCATCAGATCCCATTAAATAGATTAGAGAAAAAAAACAAAGCCATTAATTTTCTGTCAAAACTCAATGGTATTATTTTGATAATGCACAGACCACATATTGATCAATAAAAGCAATTACCGAGAGCATAAAAGATTATTTTTTTTCTGTTTTCATGTTGGGAAAGGAAAATTTCTTTATCGGTTTCCAAAAGTGGGCCTATCAGGTTACCTGATCTATGTCCGGGCATGTCAGGATGGTCATCAACTTGCTTTTCTCTGCGACAAAACTAGTCACCGTTGGCAAGAGTTGACTGAGTGTCATGTTATGCACAAACAATGCGCACTTACTGCACTCAGTGCACTGAACGTCAGCTAATGGAACTGCTCTCCACACACAACACCCGCCAATAAGCCAATGACATGGACCTTTAGACTGGCCTCTTCATCATATCACACCGATGGTAATGGGTGCAATGGTGTGCTCTCCAACTCTACAAATCCACTTGAGAAATTGCTGAATTATTCAAATGTCACCCAAGAGCTCACTATCAAGGATTTAAACCATTTTAAAAGTCATTGCTTTAATTTGGAAATCGCATCAGAAGAGACTACTAAAGACTGGGAGAGGGTTATCGACTATATTATTCCCTTATTACAAAGATTTACACCCAAGATGGATAAGTGACAAAAGGTCGTTATATCTACAAACACCTACGTCGCGAGTGTCACTTACAAATTGGATGTCAAATCCCACTCCACACGTGCCCGTTACCGGAGTGTCAAAATGGCTCTCTACGGTGACAACCAACAGGAAGGTGAGAGACAGCTCTCCGATGAGTAAACACTACTTCACTTTCCTTGCGTGATCAGTTTGTAAGGCTGATAGCCAACGTTGGTCTCTATGCAACCAGTTTCTCCCAAGCACTTGTACGTTACATTATTCCAGAAGGGAAAAGAAGTAGGAAATGTGAGATTCCTAGACAAAACAGCCACATGCTGATCAGATTGTCCGGGAATGTCGAAAGATGTGTACTTAAGATGACCTTTTAGATGTTTTATACATATAACCAGTGCCTTGCACAATTTTTTTCCTGTTTTCTGTAGACATACACCATGTCTGAGTGATTGTTTTTCTGGAAAAGTGGAAAAGTCAGCAACTCCCAACTTGGTTCTGGACATGTTTATTGGTGATATCAATGTTCTGCTGGCACTCCCCGTTTCTTCAGGACAACAAATTCTGTAAAGGTCACATTAGACTTAGAGTAGTCCAAAGTGCAATAGTAGCAGCACTGGCTTGTGCAACAGTAGCAGCACTGGCGAGTGCAACAGTAGCTGCAGCACTGGCTACTGCAATAGTAGCAGCACTGCCTAGAACAATAGTAGCAGCACTGGCTAGAACAATAGTGGCAGCACTGGCTAGCGCAACAGTAGCAGCACTGGCTAGTGCAACAGTAGCTGCAGCACTGCCTAGAACAATAGTAGCAGCACTGGCTAGAACAACAGTAGCAGCACTGGCTAGAACAATAGCAGCAGCACTGGCTTGAGCAATAGTAGCTGGCTAGTGCAACAGTAGCAGCACTGGCTCATGTACCGTAATGGCAACAGTACCGGCTGAGCAGAAGCTGAAGCTTCTGATTGTTTTTAGCCAGTCTGAATACTGTGAAAGCTATCACTGTCCATGCATTTAAAATGAAGCCAAAGGGTTCATCCTAAAGTATGCTATACTTAAACACAATGCCCAGCAAGTCATGCAGCTCTGAACACTATCATCCAGAACAATTCGTTATTCTCATGACAAAAACATAACAATTGATAAAATCTATATTCTGAGTCAACTTGGCCAACGATTGTTATTACGTGCAGGCATCAGGAATTTACTTCACGCTATCATTGCAAACAAACAACATGGAGTGTCTGCTGAATGTTTTGATGTGCCAGTTTGATTTTGGCATCACAGCTGTCTCCATTGTTACACTAACAATGATGTATGGTGCTTCAACTGTTACTACTGGTTACTTCATATGGTAAGTGTGGTGGCTTTAAAGTCTGTTTCAGGTTTCTCTTTAAACAACAGAGATTGTGCAGTGGCTCAATTTACAGCAGGAGGAAGCTGGACAGCCCAGAGAAAAGCAGTACTGTTAAAGACAGTCACCCCTCTATCACGGAAAAGAGGGTCCAACCGGGGTTCAGACCCGCAACCTCAGAAGTGACAGGAACAATGTTTCCACTGCACCACTCTGACAACTCAATTTTTATATTTATTCATCTCCGGACGAGAAATGGCTTCCACAAATCTCATTTTATTTCATTGCATTCCTTCTTTTCGCATCATTCACAACGCCGATGACACCATGGCAACTGCTGAGTACAATGACTTGATTGAAATGTCACAGCGAGATCTATGTTCGCGGAGATNGTAATAAAATCTACGGGCGAGATTAGCAATTTTCTATATGATTTTCTTACCTGGGGTGTCGAATTCTGGTATGACCCGGATGCCCCGCAGCCTTGCATATTCTATTATTTCTGCGATATCCTCGTGGGTGTATATATGAGTCCGCGGATCATAGGCACCCTGAAAGAAAACACATCATGTGACTGGGGATCGAACTCATAACCCCGGGAGGGACAGGCGCCAATGTTTCCACTGCACCCCTCTGGCAGCCAGCACATCTGCGGTGAAGAAGGGAGCAAACGCTAAAACCACTGATTATCTCAGGATGTCAACCTTGTGAACCACTATGACAGTCGTGAAGAAACTTCGATCCATTCTGTCTCACCTTATTCTTTCACAACAAATGCCATAACGAACACTTTTTATACGATTTCAGAATCCTGACGGCAAACTACCCCCATTCATAATCTGCAATGTCAGGTCATCTACTCGCAATCAAAAATGTTCAGAAAATCATTTACGTGTGATTTATTGATCTTGGATATCGATGTATAATGAACAGCTTTTGGTACAGACTCAACAGGAATATCAAAAGTTTACACAATCCTACTGCGGGCACTGGCATACCGCTTATAATACCTCCCTTAGAAGTACAGATACCTTCCTTAATGGACACCTCTCCCAGGAGGACACCTCTCTAAAGGACCAGGGCCCATATTCATAAAGCTACTTAAGTCTACTTATCCTTTGTTCAACACAAAAGATAAGTATCACACTTTGACTTAAGTATGTTTATGAATATGGGCCCAGAATTTGCCAATTTATTTTGACCTCTGTAATCAGGACACCTTTCCATCAGAGACGCAACAACCCATCAGTATGACAGCATTTGTCAGTCGAGTGGGTGTCCTTTAGAGAGGTTTTACTGGAATTTCGGCAGGTCGTCATATACAACATCAAGGAAAACAGTCGAACATGTTTTCGGTCTCGAAGCATCTATTTGGCAACAGCGCATCACTACTCTTAGTCACGCAACTAGGCCCTACAACTTCGAGCTGATAAACCGTTCTTGGATTTGTGATTTCCCACGGTCATACTTTTCAGATAGATAAAAGATATTCATGCCAACACGTGCTGAGATATCTGCAAAACGCAATCGTTGATCAGTGCACCAAATGATGCCGCAAGTGATTGAAGTTACATCGCCATGGTAACACAGCTATACTTGCTATCCGCGGAAATCTAGGAGGGCATGTAGCTTGATGACGCTGCTCATCTCGTCGTGTGATTAGATGGATAATACCTAAATCATGTTAGCATATTAGCTTTCAGATGTTAGCTACAATTGCCACGGGGATGAGCGGCGTTCGCTTGTCGATTTCTCTTTGACTTACCTTAAGTGTGAGGTTTGGGAACACTCTGCTCTCGAACGGGAATGATTGGTCATCGACGATGTGCCAGTGCATTACATTCATCTTATTGTAGGCCATGGCATCCTGAAATAAGACATGATATATGTATCAGATTCAGCAAGTATTGTGTCATGAAGAAATTGACAAGACAAAGGTCTACTCCCAATTTCTGGTGTGCCAGAACCAGGGTCAAATCTCAATGCAAATCAAATACCCTGCATTTTTGATGTGCAATCTTCACAGAACAAAGGAGCCTCTCTACCAGACTTGCAAGAGTTTTGTCTCTTAACTCTTTCAGCCCTACGGACGGATATATCCGTTCGCCAAAATCATTCTCAAATCCTATGAACGAGTATATCCGTCCACCCCTAAACCCAATTTTCTACAAGATAGGATTGGGTAAGTAGGGTTTTTTAAATCCTGAAATATTGCTTTTTTTTCAGAAAATCGCCTAGGATCTGGGAGTTGTGGTGAAAAAAATCGCCTACGGCTGAAAGAGGGTTTCTCATGCAAGTTGGCTCTTGGTGGGAAACTCAGCCATACAAAATGAGCAGTCGTTTGTGTCATTGGTCTTGTCATAAGTCATAAGGAAACCAACAATGGTAAATTGCCCACTGAGAGTCAACACGCATGAGAAAACTCATGTGGGGCAACGCCTTCAGCATCATGAAGGGATGAAATGAGTGTATGACAGACTGTTATGTTATCGTTTTTGGCCTGTCATGTCGGTTAAGGAATTGATACCGAACTGGAGGTATTGGTTGTCTCACCAAACCCGCGAGGGTGGAGCTAAAATGCAGACCTAAACCCGAGGCGCTTTCCAATTTCTGGTGTGCCAGAACCAGGGTCAAATCTCAATGCAAATCAAATACCCTGCATTTTTGATGTGCAATCTTCACAGAACAAAGGAGCTCTCTAGCTACCAGACTTGCAAGAGTTTTCTCTCTTAACTCTTTCAGCCCTACGGACGGATAAATCCGTTCGCCAAAATCATTCTCAAATCCTATGAACGAGTATATCCGTCCACCCCTAAACCCAATTTTCTACAAGATAGGATTGGGTAAGTACTTTTTTTAAAATCCTGAAATATTGCTTTTTTTCCAGAAAATCGCCTAGGATCTGGGAGTCGCGGTGAAAAAATTGCCTAGGGCTGAAAGAGTTAAAATTTCTCATGCGAGTTGGCTCTCGGTGGGAAACTCAGCCATACAAAATGAGCAGTCGTTTGTGTCATTGGTCTTGTCATAAGTCATAAGGAAACCAACAATGGTAAATTGCCCATTGAGAGTCAACATGCATGAGAAAACTCATGTGGGGCAACGCCTTAAGGATTATGAAGGGATGAAATGAGTGTATGACAGACTGTTATGTTATCGTTTTTGGCCTGTCATGTCGGTTGTCAACCAAAGATTGATCACTTCGACACAGCGTATGGGTGATTTCTCCCGTCAATCAACACAAGTCTGACAAGGCAGGATCTGTTTTCAGAACAGTGGCAAATCAATATGTAACATAGCACGTGCCCAGATTCCTCAACAAAAAGAGTATTACAAGCGACTAGAATTAAGCTCTATAAAACCCAGGGATGTGGATTGCATCTTGAGACCACAGGGATAGACGATTCTCGAATTCGCAGATCTGCACACTTCCACCAAAATTTCAACCAAAACCTCGATCTTAAACCGGCTGACGTGACGCCATCCATGATTCAGCAATGGTAAAGTCTGACGCAACGTCTTCAATGTGACTGTCGTGGGTTTGTCTGCGTTACGTCATTCAGTTTCAGACCGAGGTTGTGGTTGAGATTTCGGCGGAAGTGCGCAGATCTTTGTCGTTTACGTCAATCTGAGAACGGTCTATAGCTGCCTGGGATTCTTTGAGATCTAAGTGAACTACAGTAAATGTGACCTTACGGTGAAGACAACCAACCGATCATCCCTTATGGTTGAGTCAGTACGGTCTCCGTTATTGTCAAATTCCACCCCAGAATCTCAACCTGAGGAACATGCTCAGGAGAGTTCTATTCAACTGGAATCTCACCTCAGACCAAGAACGTGTAACACAGACAGGCCCGAGGCATGTCTCTCTCGGAATCGCTAATTGATTTATTCATGAGTCACGACGTTTCCTAGAGGCGGCTTCTCCCGTGCCATTGAGTGAAGAGCGCAGCCATACATCGGCAGCAATCACTCCAAAATGTGGACGAGGAGCAAAATGATATGAGAGTCGCCAAAGAACAGCTATCAAACACGTGAAGAGATGTGGGGATGATGCTGTCAACAGTGGATATCTCATCTCACATGTCCAATTGACACGAATCAAGTCAATGAATGCTTAGGGGAGCAGGCAAGGAGGGCTGGTTGCAGGGTATCATGTCTCAGAGTCATGATAAAAAAGTGTCTTGTGTCATAGGTTGGTCCAACATCAGGTCATGGATGCTAAATAAATACCATGAAAGGAAAAGG
>NMRB01003694.1:34980-52224 GCA_002633025.1 Notospermus geniculatus | reverse complement strand
GTTTGTAACCCAAGCGGTTTAGAAACGTGCCACCCCAGTTAACGACGACGGACGACACACCATGGGAGAAGCTCACCTCACAGAGGTGAGCTAAAAATGAATCGACGGGGGGAATTTATCATGAAAGACTAGCATTTTGTAATAACCGAAGCTTGAAAAAATTTTCCTAGTCCCTTTAAACCTTCTCTATCTGATTAGATGAGAAGGCCACAAGAATCAGAAAACCAGTTGACACAGAGCAAATTCTGCGTTTCCTATCATAAGCAGGGATCCAGATCACACTTTAATGAGGCTATCACCAAGGGCCACTAAAGAGAATTTATACGTTCCCAATGATGCATACATTAATTTTTTTACCACTCGTTCCATTTATTCTCGACCAATGACAAGTTGGCAAGTGGATAGACGATTCTCGAATTTGCAGACCTGCGCACTTCCGCTGAAACTGAAACACAACCTCAGTCTAAAACTGAATGACATGACGCAGAGAACCCCACGACAGGGACTATGACAACGTGGCGTCAGAGTCGACCATTGCTGAATAATGGATTGCGTCACGTCAGCTGGTTTCAGACAAAGGTTGCATTTTTGTGATTTCGGCGAAAGTGTGCAGATCTTTCTCGTTTACGTCAATTTGCGATTTATCTACAGCTCATTATCTCTGCAGTGCCCAAAGTCTGATTGAGTATTTACATGTAAGAAGCCAGAGATAAAACCAGTCATACACCATTCGGAACATCAAATAGCTGATTTTTCACAATCTCCAGATAGATCACAGTCTCATAACCATCTCAATCAGTGCAGACCTCGTACCGCTGATACCAGGGTGCTAAGTTCGTCCGTGAATGTTTCATGACGGTACGCAATCCTTATATCCGGTACATTTGTCCGGGTGATATCATTTCCTGCCACACCCTCATTCGTGTAATTCGGTCCAATCCAATGTCGCTTAACCTGGAGCAGAAGAGGGTGAGAATAATCGCATTAACATGGAATGGGAGTTGAGATTAAAGGCATGGTTGCACTACCAATTTATTTCAGTCCGGGAAATGGCCTTTAAAAGAAACATTTCCGAAAAACTCTGAAAAACCTAATTATTTGGAAGGCAAACATCAGAAGGTTAGGTATAACAAGAGGCTATTGTATTAGACGTGGCTGACTTCCACTGAGAAACCAGAAATTACTAACACTACAGGCCACCACAAAAATACAAATGCCATTTTGAAACTCGTATCGCAATTTCGGTTTTAAGTTCTGGGCGTCCGAATTCGGAAACCCTGACAGTTTCTGAATTCACACTCGAAGCCCAAAATCGGAAGCTGTGTGAGTCCGCAATCGGAAAGTTTTATTTCTCTATGAGGCAGAATAACAGTTTAATGGGCAACCGCCACATGATAATCTGTCAGCACTAGAGGTACTCACCGAATGAGGAAACCCACTCATGATCACACTATTCCTGGCAAGTTCACACATATCACACGGTGTCAGCTTCCACACCT
Organism: Notospermus geniculatus; assembly: GCA_002633025.1. Lineage (NCBI taxonomy): Eukaryota > Metazoa > Nemertea > Pilidiophora > Heteronemertea > Lineidae > Notospermus > Notospermus geniculatus. Next base: position 50,725 of record NMRB01003694.1, on the reverse strand, counting down.
GGGCAGCGATACTGTATTCCTCCATCAGCGCCTCCTGTTGGTGAACGATAACACAAGGTGTTAAATGAAATGGTCCATGGACCATGTGCTCACCTGGGTGAACGTACCAGAAAAACAAATGACAAATGTTAAATCGAAATGTTCCAGGGTCATGTATCCTCATTAGATGCACCTGATAAAAATTTGGAGACAATCCAGTTACAGTTCAGGAGTTACTGGATTTTGAGCTTTGGTTTTGGCCACCTGGTGGCCAAGCGGAGAATCGAATTGGACCGAAAAGTGGTGTCGTAGGTAACCTGACATAGGGGTGTATATGAACCAAGGTTCAAGTCAATAGCCCAAGCAGTTATGAAACGCGCCACCAAATGACTAAATTTTGAACTTTGACCTCTGTGACCTTGAAAAGTCGGTCAAATCAAAAACCTCTTACTTATGTCATGCATCCTCATTAGAAGCACCAATGATAAAAATTTGGAGAGGATCCACTCATTAGTTCATGAGTTATTGCACTTTTTGTCTTTTTGGTTTCCGCCACCTGGTGCCCAAGCTAAGATTCAAATCGGACCGAAACTTGGGGTCATAGGTCATCTGACCAAGGGGAATATATGTACCAAATTTCAGGTCAATAGCAGCTGCGGTTACAAAACGTGCCACTTAAAGGCAAAATTTTGAACTTTGACCTCTGTGACCTTGAAAAGTAGGTCAAACCAAAAACCCGTTATATATGTAATGTACCCTCATTAGATACACCTATGATAAAAATTTGGAGGTGATCCAGTCATTAGTTCAGGAGTTGTTGCACTTTTTGTGTTTTTGGTTTCCGCCACCTGGTGGCCAAGCTAAGAGTCGAATCGGACCGAAACTTGGTGTGATAGGTCATGTGACCTAGGGGTATATATGTACCAAGTTTCAGATCAATAGCTCCAGCGGTTACGAAACGTGCCCTGCTAACGGAACACGACGGACGACGACGACGGACGCAGACCCACGACAAGAGTTCACCCCAGGTGAGCTAAAAATGAAATGGTCCATGGACCATGTGCTCACCGGATTGGACATAATAGTCTAATGACAGAGGGAGGTACATATCAGTGGTATGAGCGATCTCGGTCAAGTCACTCCCAGCTAGGACTTTGATGATTTTTGGGTTATGCCACCTGGCGCCATATTGTATGTTCGATCGGGCCGGAACTTCACATGCACATAAAGGTCATCTGCAGGGGACCACATAGCACATTGGAGTGCTTAGGGTCAAGTCGTTCCTGAGTTACAGCACTTTGATGATTTTCGGGTTACGCCACCTGGCGGCCATATTGGATGTCCGATCGGGCCGAAACTTCTAATAACCTCCTAAGCCCCCATCTGCAAACACGGACGACGACGGACGACGGACGCACAACCATTGTATAAGCTCACCACAGGTGAGCTAAAAAGATGAAAAAAGTTCATGAAAAGTTCCCCAAGATAGCAGGGTACAGTGGATCGTTTTGGAGATTTTTTTAGCAGCATCCCAATATTGGGAGCAGCTGACAAAATCCTGAATCAGTCAAAATCTGATAAAAGTTGCACGAAGACTTCCCACACGAGAAAGTCCTGAATACTGGAAAATCCCCCAGCATGCCTCAGAATCCAACCGGAGTCCAGAGACCTGATTCACAAAGCCATCGCTTCTTTGCGAAGGCACAAACCTTATTCTTCTACCTGTGAACAATAGGGCATCCACAGCTGGACAATAGATTTGTATCAGGGTTTCCGCCAGAGGGGGCAAGGGGGCAGGAGCCACCCTTTCATGATCTGAAGGGGGGCTTGCCCCCCCCCCCTATAATTGCAGAGCAGTGTCTTTAAATTGCCTTTATTTTCATTCAAGAGATACAATACAACAGTCGAACAGAGATCTGTACACAGGAAGTTTTAAGCTATGAAATGCTTGGAAAATGCATCTCTGGGCTTCTGGAAAAAAATTTCTGGGCACGGCCCCTAGACCCCCACTTCGGCCGGAGGCACCCGGATTGTGCCCCCCCCCCCAAGTATTTTTTCTGGCGAAAATCCTGTGTGTCGTCGTTAACTTTGCGACGCTTTCATGAATCAGGCCCGAGTATTCTACAAACCTTTGTAAAGTGGAACTGTAATGGATCATCAGTTGATAGCGACACGCAGAGACCTCTACTGAGAAAATCTGGAAGCGGGTTTCGATGGTAGCTCAAGAAGAGAGAGTTATTGCTAAGCGGAGACATGGCGATGCCGATCTGGGCGAGGTAAAACAGGTACTGTAATACTGGAACCTAGATGAAAGAGAGGGAAAAAATACATGTTTACCAAATGTGAATCATTCTGGAGTGCAATATGAGCTCCGCTTCCACTACAAAAAAACCCGGTATATGTCTGGGCTTATTCTGATTCCATTAGGCTGATTTTACATCGGATGACACGCGACACGAACACGCAGGCGAACAAAGGTTTCATGGGGATGAATCCTTTGTGAAGCCACTGTTCACCTGCGTGTTCGTGTCGCGTGTCATCCGATGTAAAGTCAGCCTTAGAGGATGTCTGGTTAAGCCCAGTAATAAGACCGGGTCTATTAAACTTGGAGAGCATAGCCGAGTACACTCAAACTCTAAATTAGAACCAGATCAGCACCGGTGTTTTTCTGTAATGGAATGGCAATAAGAATGGGTCTGTTTGTCTTATTACGTTTGGCGATACTGGTGGCTTAAGATCGCTTGCGACATTATACATGCTCAAAAGTTTCAGAATAATATACGTGGCTCACTCCACGTATTGCCATCTGTGGCTGCGCCTATTAATCTCAAATTTAGCAGTGGAAGCATAAAGCAGGAAAACACCGGACTTATCTATACCCGGTTTAAAAGATATATAAAATGTACATGTATACCGGGTTTAAAAGCTAGCACAGCTAATTATACTGTTGACATGACAATAGGGTCATAGTGAGCAACATCACCTCGAGTGTGGAAAAGACTGTAAGAGTTAGAGAAGGCCCACTGAAACTTGACGTAATACCCCGAGTACTAACCTTCCTCAGCATCAGACCGTGGGAGATGTTCTCAGCCAACATGTAGCCAGCCAGGAGATGATCGACCGAGCCCGCTTCACCGCAATGGGGACGTAGAGTGATTGTATTGAAGCCTCGTTCCCTGAAGAAACACACAAAACCAAAGTCATGTGAGGTTGACGAGTCCCATGCAATAGACTGAGTCAGGGTGATTAATCCTTGGCCCTGGATCTGCCGCTTGATAAACGGACGTAATAAACAAAAGGGGCCGAATTCAAAAAGGGTGATCATCGCGCGATTGGGGTTATTTAGCCAAATCAGCGTACAAATTCTGCATTACACAGGTTAAAGGCCTAGAAAACTATTGTCTGATGTCTGTATGGTGCTTCACCAGAGCCATTTACCCGCAGGATAATCACACGCGTCTAACTATCCTGCGTCTAAGTCAAAGAACATAAAGGAAATGTTGAACGATCAGGAAGGCTTGTCTAGAATTTTTCCGACACTTTCTATTGTCCTCCCACACTAAGACGCAGGAATGTTAGATGCGTGTAATCATCGTGTGGGTAAAAAGCCAGGGTCAGGCAGCTTACAGAGCGTAAAACAATAGTTTCTAGGCCTATAACCTGTGTAATGCAGAATTTGTACGCTGATTTAGCTAAACGCCCTTATTGAATACGGCCCTAGGCTATCATAGCTCCCTGTTGACATGGTAGCGCTTTCCTTCTTACCTTCTGAAATGATTGAGCACCACTAGATTCGTGTACATGTAGTAGATATAATACGAATACGGTGGATTTTCTTTCGACGTCCAGTCTAGTGGAACCGGACATTCTTTGAAGGTCACATGATCAGCCTTTGATTCGTCATCCACTGAGTCAAAGCCGGTGACCTGAGAAGGAAAATGATCGAAGCGTGAAAATGACTGAAAAAGTCCCGATCACAACACAATTCAGCAATGGTCAACTCTGACGCAACGTCGTCAAAGTCACTGTCGTGGGGTTCTCTGCATCACATCATTCAGTTTCAGACCAAGGTTATGGTTACGATTTCGGCGGAAGTGTGCAGCTCTTTCTCGTTTACGTCAATTTGAGAATTGTCTTTTGGGCAATAAGGAAAGTGAGGGCAGAAAAAGTTGAGACTTTGAGTATTGAATCGCAAGGCAAGTACTAAGGTCATGTGATGGGCGTATGATTTTATTTGTATTTGTATTTGACTTTTTCCATCAGGAGCCAAAGCCTAAGCCTTATTGGGCCTGGAATAAAGACGGAAGACAGACCATCTCAAGCTTCTCATGTTCCTCGTTTGGATGGACTCTTTTACTTGCCCTTTACAAATGCACAAGGTACGAGGCACTCTCCAATGCTATCCTATTCAACATTGCACAATACAGCTTAAGAAAACCTTGCAAATCATTCTCAATACTGCTACTTACATATTGTAGGAATCTGTGTAAATCCGGGTGACTTTTGGGATCGTTCGTCGCCTCAAATAACGGCAAGAACAAGTTGTCAAGTATGTCTTGAAAACTTGTGATTAAACGGTTGGATTTGTAGATGTCACTGGAATGAAGGAGAGCAATCATTTCAAGTTATTTCTTAAAGAGGCCGTCTCACCTTACAAACTCCAAGTCTAATACAGACAAGCTGACACGCTTACATGGTCGTCGCTGGGAATGTCCAGGTTTCAAATGCATGCCATTTTGAAAGCTAGCCTCCCGCACAGCCCGCATTGCCTGATACGATCATGAGTACATCCCGCCAGCAGTGACGAAATGTGCCCTGCTAACGGACGATGAAGACGACGGACGGATGACAGGCACTGCAGCCCGACAAAAGCTCACGGGTGAGCTAAAAACATCACTAATGAAATGGTCCATGGACCATGTGCTCACCTGGGTGAAGGTACCAGAAAAACAACTGACAAATGTGAAATCGGAACGTTCCAGGTCATGTATCCCCGTCAGATGCACTTGATAAAAATTTGGAGACAATCCAGTTACAGTTCAGGAGTTACTGGACTTTGAGCTAGTTTTGGCCACCTGGTGGCCAAGCAGAGAATTGAATCGGACCGAAAAGTGGTGTCATATGTCATCTGACATAGGGGTGTATATGTCATGTATGTACCAAATTTCAAGTCAATAGCCCAAGCAGTTACGAAACGCGCCACCAAATGACTAAATTTTGAACTTTGACCTCTGTGACCTTGAAAAGTCGGTCAAATCAAAAACCTCTTACTTATGTCATGCATCCTCATTAGAACCACCAATGATAAAAATTTGGAGAGGATCCACTCATTAGTTCATGAGTTATTGCACTTTTTGTGTTTTTGGTTTCCGCCACCTGGTGGCCAAGCTAAGAGTCAAATCGGACCGAAACTTGGGGTCATAGGTCATCTGACCTAGGGGTATATATGTACCAAATTTCAGGCCAATAGCACCTGCGGTTACGAAACGTGCCACTTAAAGGCAAAATTTTGAACTTTGACCTCTGTGACCTTGAAAAGTAGGTCAAACCAAAAACCCGTTATATATGTAATGTACCCTCATTAGATACACCTATGATAAAAATTTGGAGGTGATCCAGTCATTAGTTCAGGAGTTATTGCACTTTTTGTGTTTTTGGTTTCCGCCACCTGGTGGCCAAGCTAAGAGTCGAATCGGACCGAAACTTGGTGTCATAGGTCATCTGACCTAGGGGTATGTATGTACCAAGTTTCAGATCAATAGCTCCAGCGGTTACGAAACGTGCCCTGCTAAAGGAACACGACGGACGACGACGACGGACGCAGACCCACGACAAGAGCTCACCCCAGGTGAGCTAAAAATGTTGTGGAGAGTGAATTGCAGTTTGAATTTGTGTAGCCAAGGGTTAATTTCAAAATAAACATACAGCAGGAAAATGTCTTTCCAAAGACCACACATGTCTTTTTGAATGGAACGATCAGAAGGATCAGCAAACTAAGTAAGAAGGCAAACTAAGTAATTAAGTGTCTGGCTAATCAACTCTGCCATAAATTAGCCACAATTCCACATGATAAATGTAGCAAGTCCAAAATGTTAACAGAGAACACGTGTTGACCGTCTAACAACAGATTATGCCACCCTCCCACCTACGGAACAGCTATCACGGAACAGCCATACATGTAATGACGTCACGGAGTGCCTCAAGCCAACCAACTTCTGGTTGTGCATACATTGTATTAGGCTGTGAGCAACCTCGTCCCCAGGGGTATAGTTCGCTCAGACAACCTCGGACCACTCGCTCACTAACCCCTGGAATCACCTTCGGTTGCTAATCCAGGAATCTTGGACTAAGTATAGGTGGCAGCACCAGTCAAAATAATCAATTTGAAATACTAACCAGTGCTTTTTAAAATTCTTTTTACAAATGAAATGGCCAGGGCCATTGTGCTCACCTCTGTGATAAGTCTCCATGGTTAAGTGTGAAACTGTGACTCTCATGGTGAATGTTGAAGTTATCTGCTTACTAGTATCAGGCCAGGCTGGAGATGGTCTAGTCTGGTTTATTAAACGAAACATGGATAAAAAAGAAAATATGACACTCAGTATACTTCGGTCTGGATCGGCACTCATCGGGCCGATTTCGGTAAGGCGACCACCCCGCTAACGCGACCACTTTGGGTCTGTCCCGTGGGTGGTCGTGTTACTGGGGTTCCACTGTATAGATTTTTACTTTTCACAGACTCCTTCATCAGGCTTATCAAAAGTTGCCTATGAAAAAGAATTAATCAAACACTTTTCTTCATCAAAAGTGTTACATTTCCATACAACATCTAGGTTTTTAGAGGGACGATTTAACTTAGAGCTTGTAAGGGGAGACAGCCTTTTTAAATCCTCTGGAATAATAGGCCTGTTTCCACGGGAGCGATTTTGCAGTGAGTGGTGCATTTTTCACAGGGGTTTGGATAATCCTTCGATGGTTTAACAATACATGGCCTGTTGATTGTCCCAATGCCTGTGAAAACCGCTCCGCTCCCCGCAAAATCGCTCTAGTGGAAACAGGCCTTTACTCTTCACCAGAGATATAGAAATACATTTCAGTCTTAACAAATTCAACATATGTACATGGATATTTTTCAGACTTAAATTCCAATAATAAACACTCACTAAATCCTAGGAACCTGAATCAGCCAGGTCACGTTTTTAGAATAAATGTGATTGTCCACGGCCCACTTTGCCAATCTGTCCCACTCGTTGCGTGACTTCCCGTAGATTGATAATCGTAGCTCGGCATTCTGGTATTTGCTCTCTTCAAGGTCACTCATCACCTCCTGAAATTACAATGAATTGTGGATAATGTGAATCATGGACCATACTGTGAGAATCTGGCAGCCCTTTTTCCCCACAACTGAGTCAAAGTCCAAGGTCAATCCAGGAAAAATTTAAGGCCAAGTTGTCAGGAGTTTTCAGGTGGGTTGTGCAACTTGCGGTAAATATTCACGCAGGAGAATGTTGTAAAGAACACACAATGGTTAGCGCTTTGACGACCAGGCGGTTTTCAACTGATATGAATAAAAACATTGTTAGGGAGCATGGGGAGGGGAAACGGTTTAATGAAAATTCAAAACTGAAGCTAAATCAAATTTAAGGCCTTTTTAAGGCCACTGAGTGAAAAAATTCTATATTTAAGGCTTTTTAAGGCCTTAATTCTGAAAAACAAAAATTCCTGACTTTTAATGCTTTTTAAGGATCCGCGGGAGTCCTGTGAGAGACCTACATTGTACATTTGCATTTACCAGATAAGTTTCTATTATTTGAGTATACCCAAACAATAAATACATAAGCATAGTCGTTGGCCTAAGGGCTGATTCATACTCGCTTGCGGACCGTCAAGCGCATGAAACTGATCGCAGGTTTCCACGACGTGAATGTGCACACGCAGTGAAATTGATCATAGTCGGCGCAAAATCCGGACGGAGTATGAATCAGCCTTAACCGGGCCGTTGCAAAACTCACTTTTATGGCCCACACAGGGTGAAAGAGTTACATTGGACCAACCTTAGTTATCTGAGCAAAGTAGAGTCCATTGATGTAGTTGTCAGTCTTCATAAAGATCTCCCTCAGCTTACTCTCGCCGACTGGATTGTACTTTGAATTAAATTTGTCGAATCGGTGGAACGTGTTGCGATCCTGAAATAAAAGTTACAGTACAGAGAGTGCTCCAACATCAAGGGCTGTAAATGTAAACACTTTACTACAGTTTTTAAGGAGCTCCAAAAACCCTGAGTGAGACAAAAGGGTGGTCTGAAAATAAACAAGAGCAACGCAGAGCGTGGCATATGCCCCCCCCCCCACTGGTATGTTGTTTGTGGGCAAAGCAATCTCAAGTTAATTGACGCCGGAAACCCGATTTCAAGATGGCCACCATAGCCACCATCTTGGATGGGCGGCGGAGCTGGTCATCGAAAGGAACCTTCCCCTTATAGATGCAAACCCTCACAAAAAATTCAGGTTGATCGGTCGACGTGTTCTCAAGTTATTCGACGCCAAACCGATTTCAAGATGGCCACCATAGCCGCCATCTTGGATGGGCAACGGAGCTGGTCGTCGAAAGGAACCTTCCCTGATAGAGACCAACCATCACAAAAAAATTCAGGTTGATTGCGCAAAGCGTTCTATTGAGTTAATAGACGGAAACCAATTTCAAGATGGCCACCATAGTCACCATCTTGGATGGGCAGCGGAGCTGGTCATCAAAAGGAACCGTCCCTTCATAGAGACCAACCCTCACAAAAAATTTCAGGATGATCGGTCAAAGCGTTCTCAAGCTAATTGACAGAAACCAAATGTTAACAGACACTGACACTGACACCGACACCGATGCCGACGCACAGGCCACGACATAATGCCCTCGACTTCATTATAAGGCGAAATTTGACTTGATCACCAAACTTACAGCATGGACGTCGAGCATGTCAACACTCAGATCATATGACGAGAGATTCATGCTCTCAAACACCTGAGCCAGCGTCATCTCTGTCCCATCTTTATTTTTACAGACCACGTCGTTAGAACTCGTCTTCATTTTCTTCTTGATGAAGCGTAGGAGATGTTTTTGGTTCATGGCTGATGACCCGTGGATGTGGGTGTCCACCTGAAATGTAACAGAGGGGAGGGCTCGAGTCGCATATCATTCATGTCGGGAGTTAGGGTCGCATGAGTGGTACGGCGTAAACATCGGGGCCTGTCGTCTCCAAAGTAGTGGGTTCAATCCCTGGCACAACCTGGAGTAATATCAAACGTGTTGCCAGCCTCGAATTTCAGATTATAATGCAACGCACCTTTCTTATGTTGTAGAAGTCCCGATGTGGCACCGCCTTCTGTGCTGCTGATTCACGGAGTTCATTGAGCAGAGAGTGAAGTTGAAACTTTGATGAGAGATAGGTCAACCTCCTGTAGCAGAATGACTTCCTGAAATCCAAAGTCGGGGAAAATTTTAAATGTGATGTTGTTTGAAACCTTCAAGTGCAAGAGAAGGTCAAAGCAGGTAGTGCTTCTGTGCACGGTACAGTTACAATTGCAAGGATCAAAATGATTTGATATTGTTGCAATCATACAGTTATGACACCATCTTAAGATGCAGGGCTGCAAAAGCCATGTGACTGCTCGCCTGTGCACTATTTGAATTTGTCAGCAATCTATTCCCACTGTACCAATCAAATTGCCTCTTAACGTCATGTGATTTCAAGACTGCCGATAGAATCCTGCCAAATTCACCATGCAGGTGCTTATTCCAACAAATGTTGTGGACTCGTGTTCACATAGCGGCGCAGCCAGACGGAGGACTGCATTGCCACAAGATTTCAGGGATTACCGCTGCAGCTAAGAACACACACAGTCACTAAGCCGGAAGGGGTGAATGTCGTCCACTCTGAATCCTAACCCCTGGCCCCTACCCCACAACCCTTGATACCCGGCCTCCTACTTCTGACCCAGGGCTTTCATTCATTTCTGATGTCAGGGTGTCATTCACTTCCACCATTTTTTCCCAATGCGTCAATGACTCCCATCCATGGAGGCCAATGCATCACCTGACTTGTGTGGTCAATACGTATTGCCTTGTATATTCGCCATTATATTATGTTCTGATCCTTTTTTTCCTTTAGACATGATGAGTTGTCTGTGTTTGTATCACTAAACTTCAAATAAGACACTGGTTTTCTCTTGCTTGTTGGTACCTTACATAGACCTTCTCACGAGGGACAGGCCGGGGAACAATGTTCAGGGATTGAAATAGAGTAAGCTGCCATGCCATACTGTTTTCGACCATGCACACTGACAGAACGCCAAGTGCTACGAAAATGAAAGGTGACGTCAGCGGTGTTACCGCCTGGTGCTGAGTCAATGTGTGATCAGCGTAATGCACGGAGAGATGAGCGCAATCGTCAACAGAAAGTCTGGCGGCCGTGGGCTATCATTTGGCTACTAAGGGATGGGAAAATCTCCCCGCCGCCGGTGTTCGGGCGTTTCAGAAATATGTCAAGGGGCGGGATGCTGATGTATTTCGACGATCGTATAATAATTTTGGAGCGTATTAGACTTCTTTGAAATGCAAGGCAATGCGTATTTGACGAGCACTGCCACTCTTTGCGTACATAAATTGAGATTTCAGTGCGTAAAATACGCCGATACGCACGCTATTGAAAGCCCTGCTTCTGACCCCTAAGGCCTACTACTAATCTTAACCACAACCCCTAACCCCTGACCCTTACCCTCGATACTGGGTACCCTGTTCGATAGGATTAGATGACATTTATACCTTTTTGCGTCACTAAACTCTGTGCGCACATATTATAGATGATTCTCGAATTCGCAGATCTGCACACTTCCACCGAATTCGCAACCACAACCTCAATCTGAAACCAGCTGACGTGTCGCAATCCATGATTCAGCAATGGTCGACTCTGACGCAACGTCGCTGAAATCACTGTCGTGGGGTTCTCTGCGTCACGTCATTCAGGTTCAGACCGAGGTTGTCTTTGCAATTTCGGTGGAAGTGCACGTATCTTTGTGGTTTACGTCAATTTGATAATTGTCTATTAGGTTGCACTGTACCATTTGTTAACTTACAGAGGTCCATCGCTGATAAAAGCCATCATAAGATTCTGATCAGCAAGAAACTGCTGTCTGTCTATGTAAGGGAAGTCGATGGGATCATCACGAAGCAGCGACTCTTCATCCTTGTAAATGTAAACTTGGCCCTCGCGCATCCGCATGAGGCAACCAGCCGAGTCAGGGAAGTCAATCTGGAAGGGGTCGTTGCGACTTGGAGGGTTCAGGGGGTGATCTGGAAAAGACGGAGAACATAATAGAGATAAAGTACTGGAAGCAGGTGCGGATCCAGAGGGGGTGCACCGGGCACACGCCCCCCCCCCCTTTTGGCCAACAAATCTGTAAAATCGACCGTGAAATTCTGGCGCAAATTTCAATGTTCCTAGCACAGGGCGCCCCCTCTTTTCCCTAATCCTGGATCCGCCCCTGGGAAGTCAGGTGGAGAGGGGGAGATGGGGATGATTTTACCCTTTATACCCCAAACATTTAGCCAAGTTTTAACCCTTTGAGATTGTAGACCCGTATCTCATACGGGCCGAATCATTTCCCCATGTCACAAGACCCCTTACCTGATACGGGCCAAATTCGTATCAGTTTTTTTCTGCCCGAGTGAACGGTGCTGCCATTTTCTACATTTTGTATAACTGCTTTTGAACATAATGGGCCAAATTCATGAAGAGTGTTTAAAACTAATAGACAAATGTACATGTAACTTCGTCAAATGCATGGTGGACGTGTGGCCTGTACATTTAGTGAAGTTACACGCGTCTAAGTCTTAACTGCGCGTTGATCACTCTTTATGAATACAGCCCAATGATTCAAAACTTGTCATCAGTACATGTAGATGCATTTTTTATGGTGTCTATTGATCCCGAGCGAATTTTCGGAAAATTTTCTGGAAACTGGACCTCACCAAGGATTCCAGATTAGATGAAATGGTCCATGGACCATGTGCTCACTCGTTTGGACATAACAGAGAGAGGTACATGTCAGTTATGAGCAATCTGGGTCAAGTCATTCCCAAGTTGCAGGACTTCAATGATTGTTGGGTTATGCCACCTGGCGGCCATATTGGATGTCCGATCGGGCCAAAACTTCACATGCACATAAAGGTCATCTAGAGGGAGCCACATAGCACATTTGAGCGCTCTGGGTCAAGTCGTTCCTGAGTTATAGCACATTTGATGATTTTCGGGTTACGCCACCTGGCGGCCATATTGGAAGTTTAATCAGGCCGAAATTTGACGTGCTTGTAAAGGTCACCTAGAGGGAGGTAAATATCAAGTTCGAGAACTCTGGGTCAAGCCGTTCCTGAGTTATAGCACTTGGTCGATTTTCAGGTTACGCCACCTGGCGGCCATATTGGATGTCCGATCGGACCGAAACTCGGTAGTTTTGAAGGTACCCCTCTAATACATGTTTATGCAAGATATGAAGATGCTCGGTGAAATAATGAAGACCTGTGGCAGGTTCGTCACTTTTGTCGAACTTTGACCTCTGTGACCTTGAAAAGTAGGTCAAATCAAAAACCCGTTATATATGTTATGTATCCTAATTAGATACACCTATGATAAAAATTTGGAGACGATCCAGTCATTAGTTCAGGAGTTATTGCACTTTTTGTGTTTTTGGTTTTGGCCACCTGGAGGCCAAGCCATGAATCGAATCGGACCGAAACTTGGTGTCATAGGTCATCTGACCTAGGGGTATATATGTACCAAGTTTCAGATCAATAGCTCCAGCGGTTACGAAACGTGCCCTGCTAACGGACGACGGACGACGGACGACGACGACGGACGACGACGACGGACGACGGACACCGCAGGACGGTAAAAGCTCACGAGTGAGCTAAAAATTACGGAACAGGCTTCATCCAGGAGAACTAAGGAATAAACCCAAATACAGTGCTCTCTGGGATTTTTCACCTTGTGTTTTCAGAAGGAACTGAAGAAAGGACAACAAACGAAACAAACAAAAAAACAGTTAAACTATCAGACTCAACTATCAAATGCAACTCAGAAGCAGTGGATCTCACTGACAGGCATTCTAGAAGCATAAATTGGGATGAAGGGCAACTCGGCTTTTTGTTAGTGCATAATGGGAGACTTTACTGCCGTTAGATGCCACCACCAGTTAACAGTCCTAGAACGTCGCAAAATTTTATGTCTCAGAGAAGAAGGTGCATGCCAGAATGTCATCCATAATGACATGGGGCTGTGGCCTACGTCTGTGACGTCAGATTGTAATGTTCTAGGACCGCAACTCAACTGGTGGTGGCCGCTGGGGCAGGAAAGTCTCCCTTTCCTAAAACAACTTAAAGTCTGTATTTTTACCTATTAGGCTGAAGAAATTTGCACAGACCCCCCCCCCCCAGTTAACCCAAGGAACAAGAATTAAAACATGATTGTTAAGAACCCCTTGGGTGCCTTTAATTGCAAATTGTCGATTTTTTTCAACTGAGGACGTCTTGTGAAACAACTTAGATGAAATGGGTCAAATTCTGCATGCAGGAACATGCTACTAGGATGATGCCCCCATCACTCAAGCCCAGGGGGCACATATTGCGAGCTTTAATTTCAAACTTCTCAATTTATGTCACTGTCGTTGTTCTTTTACCCAGTGACTCAAGACAACCGGCTGTGTTCCATCTTCCCAAATTATCATCCCACCGCCACCACCACCAAAATATTCCCTGCCATCATCCCCCACCACCAAAATACTCCAAGGGGGCATATAAATAAGATTCAGGACCAGATGTTGAGCCTACATGTAATTTGTGAAAATTTGCCACACAGGCACGAATTCTACAGAATGGCAAAAAACACTGTAAAAGACCTGTGATAGACTTTAGCCAGGGTTTTCGGAACCCGAGCTCCCGGGTCAAATACACAGGAATCCATCATCTGACGCACGACCAAGAAGCCCCCTAAGTCAAACTGATGCCGCTGAATTTTATAGTTGGCACCCCAAATACAATGCGGCACATATACAACTCGCTCCTTATAATTTGACCCGTTGACCCGCGGTTTTATCGCAGACGCATCCATTCTTCACGTTTAGAATTCTCCGCCGTGCGCCAAAATCAAGTTACCCACACCCACACGTCATGTTAGCAGAAAGAGTGTGGTAATGAATATTAGATCCACGTGTGCTGAAGTCATGAAGATGACGCTGCGATCACCACAGACTAGTTCCTCTCTTTAACGGCGTCACATTCATTGGAAGTGTGATGACCCCTCAAAAGTCAGAATATGACAAAGTGATTCCCCCCAAATTGAAGTATGACCCTTTTATCAAAAGCACCCTGGGTCACCCTTGACCAAAATTCTCTACCGAAAACCCTGCTTTAGCTAGCAGCACACCAGGCAATATCACAAGCGATCTACTCGCCACCGATCTTCTCACCAGCCACCACAGACTAGGCGATATCGGCTCTGGTATTGTTTGCCATATTGGCGAACATCGCTGGCGAGAGGATTCCACGCATCGCTGTCCAGTGCACACCTTGCGTCAACAGCCGATTTTGCTTGCTTGCAATCAGATATTGGGTCATATAAATAAAGACTAGCAAGTGCTTTTACTTCCGATTTGTACAGCATTACCTGGTGCATCTGTATTGGAAAATTCAAGTAAAAGCATTTACTACTCTTTATTCATATGACCCTTGCCCAGTGTGCTGCTTGCTTCACTACACCTTGAAATTAAGACCTGCGGCCGATACTGCCAAACTTCTCAAACAATAATCGGATATAATGTTCAGCAACAATTTTCCATTTTTTTTAAATATTTTTGTCTTAAATTCAAGGAAAGTATGATTCACCCTAACTTCAACATGGGCAAAGTGCCAAGCTTGGAAATGTGCACAGGTCAGTGGTAAATATACCATGTCGCAGTTACCCAATGATGTTAGGGCAGCCGTCCATTGGAGCGAAAGCATTGTTTTTTTCCGCGCCATGACCAACGATGTGGAAACAAACAATGCTTTCGAGCGTTTCCGTACATGGAAACGCTCCAATGGACGGCCGCCCTTAGGGTGACTTGGTTTACTTTCCATGAGCCAAGAGCAAATCGAAGGTTGTGCTCAGTCAAGTGGTAAATACTGTGATTTGTGGTTTAATCATTGTGTTTATTTGTGGTGTGTGTTGCACGGACTTGGCACTTTGCCCATGTTGAAGTTAGAGTGAATCATACTTTACTACAGGAAAGCGTTGTGTTTTTAGACTTGCATAGAAATTATGAATTTAAATGCAGGTGGTTAGTTCAGAACTCAGGGAATACCTCGAAGACTAAACAACTCCAAAACATCCTCCTCTGGGGTGTTTTCACCTGAGAAAAATAACCAACATTAAATCACTCCTGGAAAAAATGTCCTTTAAAGGGACTAGGAAAATTTTTTCAAGTTTCGGTTATTACAAAATGCTAGTCTTTCATGATAAATTCCCACCGTCAATTCACTTTTTCAATTAAGTGTTAATTACTGGCACCCAGACAAATCAGTTATCACCACACCATGGAGCATTCACCACGTCACTGGGAACCTATCGCTGTATGTATTGTATGGAGCGAGCTTGTACTCTATTATGTTGATTAGGTTCCCAGTGACGTGGTGAATGCTCCATGGTGTGGTGATAACTGATTTGTCTGGGTGCCAGTAATTA
>NMRB01003694.1:15481-29528 GCA_002633025.1 Notospermus geniculatus | reverse complement strand
CAGTTGTCCAGGGGGCAATTGTCCTGATACCGTCTATACCAACTGAACACTGTGAACGAGTGTACGTCTGCGGTGGCTGGCGAGAAGATCGGTGGCGAATAGATCACTTGCGATATCACCAAGTGTGCTGCTGCCTTTGCTGGTTATGCTCCTGTGCTACCTAACATCTGACCAACTGTGCGACAGCAAACTATGCAACAACCTCACGGTCAAAATATACCAGAATGTTGTGCTACGGGCAAAAGTGCAGGTCAACGGTCAATATCAATCCATAGGGCCGTATTCTAGAAGCTTCCTTAACTCTAAGGTTTACCTTTAGCTACATGTAGGTAGGTTTCGAAATCAAACGATAAACGTAAACGTTAATGACAACGTTACTTTTGTAGCGAAAAAAGCAATATGAAATCTGCTTAATGCATAGAATGAAAAATAACGTCATTTAGTTTACGTTTATCGTTTGATTTCAAAACCTCCCTATTGTTTGCAGGGCAGAATACAAAAGCTTTAAGTGGTCCTTAGAGTTAAGGAAGCTTCTAGAATACGGCCCATAGACTTGATCTAAGAAACTGGCATAGGAATATCGGGCAACGAAAGATCTCTCCGTGGTGGGTCACCAAGTTCCACATGTTCCACAACACAAAAGGTTATTCCATAGCTTTTTTATTTTCCTGTCCCTCAAAAGGAACAGAATTTCACAGGATTCACTTCTATGTTTATTTTACAAATCCCGATCTAGAGTCAATGAAGGGGTACTGAAGCCTGTTATGCCTGTGGAAGCTACAAACGACTTTCTCTACAAAAGGTCTGTTGCGGGCCATTTGAGAAAAATTCGTCATAGGTTTCCACTGATATGACTGATCCGATGTAGCCAACATGTGGTTGTTATTTACTTTTGGCCAGCTGCTATACCAGTGACATTGTTTTGCTTTGGAATTAATATTGGCACAAATCTATCCATACACTCCACAAGGGTACGGTTGGTTCCACTGGTACATGCCCCCCCCCCCAAAAAAAAATTTTCATGAGCAAGTGAAGTTACAATGACACTGATGTGCAGGTGCTGAATAATGACAAAGGTCCAGTGGTAGATAGACACCTCTATTACACATCCTACCACGCCCTACTAACGACATGACTCATAACATGACTTCACTCACAAATGGACAGCTCGGCTTCATGAAAGCAAGTTGAGGAAAAATAACACTAATTGAAAATCACAGAAATCTATAAAACAGTTCGGTTTCGATGCACGATGTAGTTAAACACTGTTCACGACCTATCTCCCGAAGCTACCACTAGTGAATGCTGTCAGTTGGTAGCTTCAGTAACGGGCGCCCCCAGAAAACAGGGGGTGTGACGTCATAAGGAATTCCCATTGCACTGACATGAGAGCTACATGTGCCGAGGTCAAGGTCACTCAGCAAGGGGGTTCCCCGGCTCATTCTAAAAATAATTTACAAAATGGCCACCCGTTACCGAAGCTACCAAATGACAGCACTCTCTAGCGGTAGCTTCAGGAACCAAAATGGGGAAGGAGCTACTTCACTTTTTTGACGCGACGAATTCACAGGCAAAAATTTGACAGATTTTCACTGCTTTGGAATAAAGTATTTTTCAAGTGATGCTTTTTTAAAAGATCATTTTCAGGCATGTTTTACAGTAACCCACTGAGCCTGTCAAAAATTAATAAAAATTTTTTTTTCCGAGGGCATGGTGCATTTTGAGGGTTAAAAGGGTCTTGTGGCACCACCTGGATGAGGCATAGCACAGCGGCATCCTAAAACTCTAGCAGAAGCACTTAATCATTGGTGGAGAAGGGTGGCGGGGGTATAGTTTTGAAATGAAGCAACGTGTACCTGATCTTACCCTTATGACGACAGCTGAGGCCTCATCATGTGAACCTTACCTATGAAAAACTTCTAAGGACCATGTGAAGTATTAAGAGAGTCAAAACCTGTGCACCTGGTAAACAGGACTGCATGGACAGGCTTGCGACGACTTATATTCTAAGTAAACATGATGTAATAATTACATTATACAAGGTGGCCCAAAAAATGCACAAGCATATTAATTCCCACTACCCAGGGTCCATATTCATGAATATACAGTCAACTCTCGTTATACCGCCCATCGTTATACCGCCACAGACAATTGACTTTCTCGCTTGAAGGCACTTCAACATTGGCAGCAACAACACACTCGTTGTACCGCCACTGGCGGTATAACGAGAGTGGACTGTATTTTAAGTCAAAGTGTGATACAATGTACTTATATCTTGTGTTGAACAAAGGATACGTGTCACACTTAGAATTTAAGGGTCGTATTCAAAAATGGTGATCATTGCACGATTAAGACTTAGACACGTGTAACTTCACTAAATGCACACACTTCCACCACGCATTTGACGAAGTTACACGAGTCTAAGTTTAAAACACTCTTTTTGAATACGGCCCCAAGTAGTTTTATGAATATTGGCCGATCGAGCCCAGAACTGCTGACAGCAATGAATGGAGAGTCTTTCTAGATGAAAGAAGACACCAAGATATCCAAGTTGGTCCAGTGGTTAGAGCTACCATCATGGCTACTATACAGGCCCTGTTTTGTAATGCAAAGTCAAGGCCTAATCACACTGAATTTGCAATTCGCCAGTACCGGTAAGTTACAAGGACCTCCCACTTTGCTTCACAAAATTGGCTCTGAAATCAAAACTACTGGACCAAACTGGTGTATCTTGGTGTTATTTTTTCCTAGGAAGATTCGCTATCCACTCATACCGGTGGTTTTGGATTGAGGGTGGTGGAAGTATGCTGTGCCTAGGCATTTTTTGGACCATCCTGTCATCTGAAGAAAGGAATGTGAAAAAAATTTTCTTATTTTTACTAAAATTCTGCTAACTGGACCGTGAGGTGGTTTGGTGAAAAATTTTCAAAATATTACTTCCGGGATTTTGAGTCGTGGTCTGATTTATAGATATCAGGGTAACAGAGATGACCTACCCCGCTGGCATATTCGCCCGTGATACTGATGCGCTGAAACGGTGGGACAACCTCCTCCATTTTTTCCTCCATGCTGATCTCACCCGTGACAGATCCCTGGAGACCAGGTTGCTCGCCGTGCACGTCATGATAACCATGGAACGATCTGCAGATGAATTTGATGAAAATTTAGCAATTTGATGAATATTTTGATAACAATATAGTATTAACATGATAGTATTAACATGTTAACCGGGTAGGACGTAATATGACGTCAGTTTAACGGGAACGGCACCGGGGGAATCCCCAGGAAACACCCCAGGATCGTGGCATGGGTAGGACATGATAGTGCACCTTGCAGAAATGGGCTCGTCACAGTGCGTAGGAGGTTATATTATGCCAGGAAACTTGTGTGTGCACACATTGATTTTTTTGCAAATATTTTTGCAATAGGGGCCATTTAGCAAAATAATTACACAGTTAATGGGTTAACCAGTGTTCTCCACGGGTTTTGGTCTAAGAGGGGCGGCAGTGGGCGCACGTGGGAGGCGCCTTCTGGCGGGGGGTCTGGGAAATTTGGATTTTAGGTGCTCTGAGATGCGTTTTCTGAGCATCTGAGATGCATAATTGAGTGATCTAAACCATAAATATTAGGGTGGACGAATTTTTAAGAGGGGCGGGCCGTTTTTAAGAGGGGCGGATTTTGCCGTCGGTATTTTTAAGAGGGGCGGGCCGCCCTTTTTTAACTGGTGTGGAGAACACTGGTTAACAGGTGTCATAAAAGATTTTCAACCCTTAATCACCCAAGGAAAGACCATTAAAACCTGAAGGCATTGGAGCATCTGACAACTGAAAAGTTTACGGACACACACACACTCATGGTGCAACCACGACGAATCATCAGTCAGTGTACCAAGCCCAGCATCACGCCCTTTTTGGCCTATCACTTTATCAGCCAAGCAGGCAAAATCATCTTCGATAATCGAAGGCCGATCTGCTCACCACTGCGTTACATCGCACATCACCCTTCGAGAAACAGACCAGTCCGCGGCGTATCTTGGTACGATGCCAACTTTACTGGTCGACCAATCATATTGCACTTATAGGGTCTTCGGATACCACTATTTGTACCACGATTCAAATTTTACAACACCGGTTCTGATTGGCCTCCTCTTCGAGAGGCAGCAGATTCGCCGCGGACCGGTCAATTTCTCGAAGGGTGATGTGCGATGTAACGCAGTGGTGATCAGATCGGCCTTCGATTATCAAAGATGGCTAAAGTGGCCTAAAGATGACATTTACACAGATACTAAATATGAAAATGCACAACATTTCTAATGTTACATTACAGCCAGGAAAGGGGAGAACTAGCAGACGATGGGGAGAGGGGGTGAAAACATATCCATAACCCTTCATGGCTGAGGTACGTTACATGTAATTTTGGAAAATATGCACAAAAAAGACTGAAAATACTAACCCTAATGAAAAAGTTATCGCGAATTTTTGCAGCCTAAAACAATGTTTACGGAGGACCTTTCCATTGTTTAAACGCCTACTCAAACAATAGACAAATCCCAAATTGACGAAAACGAGAAAGATCTGCGAACTTCCGCCGAATCGTAAACAGAACCTCGGCTTGAAACTGAATGAGAACCCAGAGAACCCAACGACAGTGACTTCGACTACGTTGCATTGCCACTTGCTGAATCATGGATTACGTCACGTCAGCTGGTTTCAGGTCGAGGTTGTGTTTGCGATTTGCGCGGAAGTGCACAGATCTTGTAATTCGGGATTTGTTTATTGGGTGAATAATCACTAAATGTCATCGTAGCCCTAAAGTGGGCAGGACACCAGCTGATATCGCATTCACGCAACCGAGTGAAATTGGCAGTTGACGCCAGGACAGCGATGCATGGAATATTCTCGCCAGCGATGACCGCCAAATATCAAATACCGTAATACCAAAATCGAGCGTCTTGACTGCAGTGGCTAAGAAGATCGGCGATGGCAATCAGACTGGTTGTATATCACCGTCACTACGCCTGGTATGCTGCCCGCTTCACTGGGCTGTTGCTGAAACTCACTATTAGGGAGTTTTCGCAAGCGCCCGGTTAGGCCCTAGCTACGACAACGTTTATCTATTGTTTGGGTGTACCCACACAATAGAAAAACGTCATCGTAGGGCCTAACCGGGTGCTTGTGATACCTCGCTATTTACTGGGAAGCTCCCACTGTTAACGACAAACACACCAGTATGGAAGAAGCTCACCCAGGTGAGCTAAAAATCAAAACCCTCACCTTGGAAATGGTACAGTTCCATGTAATCTACAGACACACACAAAAACACTGAAGTCCTTGCAAAAATATTTCTGTTACTTAGATCTGATATATCGATAATATAAGAAAAATTTTAAAGCCCAACAAGTGTAGTTGCAAAAATACTCTAACTCTGGTATTATTTCAATCTAATATCATGCCTGATAAGAAAAGTTATAAAGCTAAAGCAAGAAATTTTACTATGGCAATTGAGAAAAATATAAGATTGATGAAATAGAAGATTATATATTGAATTGGAGGAGCTCGGTGGTGTAGTGGTTCGGGCCTCCGACTAGCGGTCAGAGGGTCCCGGGTTCGAATCCCACTGGGCGTGAGACTTTGGGCAAGTCTCTTTGCCTCAATGGCCTCTCTCCACCCAGGTGTATAAATGGGTACTGGTCGGAAATGCTTGATCATGTTGATTGTAGCACTGAATGAGCAGCTCATCTGAGTTCTACTAGGTTTCAGCACAGACTGGGGTTAAAGCGAATCAAAAGCGAAAAAATTTGATTTAGAAATAGAATTTGAAAGGGGACGAATTTTCGGGAAAAATGTAAACAAACTTCTCCAGAATGTCAACAAAAGAAATTTTCGTGCATTCTGATTGGCTGAATTTTCTGTTTACAGACACCATCCAAATGTAAACAAAATCCGCTTTTGATTCGCTTTAAAGTGTAAAATTGGATGAGAACCTCTACCGTAGTTGATATCAGACTATAAACCAAAACTTTAACTTTTAAATTTTCTCAGGTGAATCTGATCATATTTGATACACATCTACTCTACGAATTCAGATCATTTTTTTTCTTTCGGACGGATCGGATGTGATTCCCTCTACTACTTTTAAAAGCAAAATTTTGTTGGAACAACCCTTTAAAATTGAAAATAAACAACAAAACAGACGAACAAACAATAACCATGAAATACAACAAATATAAACACTGTAAAATTTTCACCGGACTCACTGACTAAACGGTAATTTTGAATCAATACCATCTGGTTCCATGAACGGCGAGTTAGCGCCACTGTACTGATCTGGCAAAGGGCTGAAGTGAAGAAAATTATCAAATATGTCATCTCCTTATCCTAAAGTGAGGCCTCTTGAATACAGCCGCGTTTACACTGCCCAAAATCATCCGTGCTGAGTCCAGACCGAGTCCGGTTCGGCAGAAAAAGTGGCAGTGTAAACAGGTTGAGGGGGCCCGGCACCATTCCAGTTTCAAGTACGACATGGGCTGAGTCCCGCAAGAAGATGTGGTCTCGGTCCAGACCGAGTACAGCACCGCAGAAAAAGTGGCAGTGTAAACGCGCCATGACAAGGGGGATCAGGATATTTTGTAGGGGGTCTTAGGCTGCTTTTCCACGAGACGTTTGCGGGTGCGGAATAGGAGGCGGGCGCGGGTGGAAAAAATAGAACCAACGTATTTCCCATTAGCTATTTCACCCGCACCCGCTCCCGCCACCGAAACCGCGTCCGCAAACGTCTCGTGGAAAAGCAGCCTTAGGCGGATGTTTCATGAGGGAAGGCCTAGCTTGAGAGGGGGGGGGGGGAGTGTAGAATTTAAAATATTTGTAAGGCAAATATGATGGCGCCGTCTCCTCTGCTGACGTTCTGAACACTGGGGGAGGCATGATCAGTCAGAGCTGTGCAGTTCTCCAAACTTATAGTTATACTGCATCTATTGTTATGAAGTTGTCTACATTTACAGTAGAAACAAAACGAAAATTCTAATATGGGTCATGAAATTAGTCCACGGACATTATATCCTGATCTTTGTAAAACAATTTATAAATACCATGACTGAAACTGTTTGTTTTTACTTAGACGATCTTCAGACCATGGTTAGAACAATACTAAATGATAGAGATCAGTAAGCATGTTTGTATTGTAATTGACATTTTATGATTTACACGTGTCAATAAGACAATACATGTATATGATTCATGAAAAGGAAGCTCTGTTCAAATCTACGGACATTTTGTGTGAAGAGGGTAGGTCAAATCTGAGATTGTGTGTCAAGGAAATGTCAGCGATAAATACTGTAAAGCAGGAAAATTTCGCGTGCAGGAAATTTTCGCGAATTTCGCGAGAGTGTATGAGTTGCGAAAATTTCTTGTCACGAATATAAATTCAGGCAAGTGATAAATATGATCCGTGAAAGAAAACTGAAAATGAAATGGTCCATGGACCATGTGCTCACTGGGTTGGACATAATAGTCTAATGACAGAGGGAGGTACATATCAGTTATGAGCAATCTGGGTCAAGTCATTCCCAGAAAAGACTTTGATGATTTTTGAGTTATGCCACCTGGTGGCCATATTAGATGTCCGATCGGGCTGCAACTTCACATGCACATAAAGGTCATCTGCAGGGGACCACATAGCACATTGGAGTGCTTTGGGTCAAGTCGTTCCTGAGTTACAGCACTTTGATGATTTTCGGGTTACGCCACCTGGCGGCCATATTGGATGTCCGATCGGGCCGAAACTTCACATGGACATAAAGGTCATCTGCAGGGGGCCACATAGCACATTGGAGCGCTTTGGGTTAAGGCGTTCCTGAGTTACAGCACTTTGATGATTTTTGGGTTACGCCACCTGGTGGCCATGTTTGAAGTCAAATCAGGCCGAAATTTGACATGCATGTAAAGGTCATCTAGATGGAGGTAAATATCAAATTTGAGCACTCTGCGTCAAGCCGTTCCTGAGTAATAGCACTTACTTGATTTTCAGGTTACGCCACCTGGCGGCCATATTGGATGTCCAATCGGGCCGAAACTTGGTATTTTTTAAGGTACCCCTCCAATGCATGTTTATGCAAGATATGAAGTTGCTCGGTGAAATAATGACAAACTGTGGCAGGTTCGTCACTTTTGTCGAACTTTGACCTCTGTGACCTTGAAAAGTAGGTCAAATCAAAAACCCGTTATATATGTTATGTATCCTTATTAGCTACACCTATGATAAAAATTTGAAGATGATCTAGTCATTAGTTCAGGAGTTATTGTACTTTTTGTGTTTTTGGTTTCCGCCACCTGGTGGCCACACTGAGAGTCGAATCGGACCGAAACTTGGTGTCGTGGGTCATCTGACCTAGGGGTATATATGTACCAAGTTTCAGATCAATAGCTCCAGCGGTTACGAAACGTGCCCTGCTAACGGACAACGACGACGGACGACGACGACGGACGACGGACGCAGCACCATCGTAATAGCTCACCCCAGTGAGCTAAAAATGGCAGAGACTCGCGAAAATATCCTGCAGCGAATATGTCTATAAATCTCGATTCGTGAAAATTTCCAGCCGCGAAATTATGTTGCTTTACAGTACTCCACTCATGGATTAACTAATTCTTCTCCATCCATTACCAAACTCATGACATTGTACATGTAGGCGCCACATCCTGTTGACTAAAAAATACTTTAAGCAGCCCATAAACGATCAATATTATTGCACAATATGGGGTCCAAAATAGGGATATGGGCTTCTGGCATAATATTGCCCATTTTGGTCCTCATACTGTGCAATAATATTGCACATGAAAATATTGAAATCAAATTTTGGTAGATTTTTATTGACAACTTGTCAATTTTAAGCGGTTTTTCAACGGTACAATATATTGCACAATATGGGGCCCAAAATGGGTGTCATGTGCTTCTGGCATGGATGGGAGAAAGATTGGCAATAATATTGCCCATTTTGATCCTCATATTGAGCAATAATTTATATTGCACGTGGATAGGCCGCTTAAAGCCGGCCATACACAATCAATATTATTACACAATATGGGGCCCAAAATAGGGGCATGTGCTTCTGGCATGATGGGTGGAAGAATGATAGGCAATAATATTGCCCATTTTGGCCCTCAAGTGCAATGAAATGGTCCATGGACCATGTGCTCACCGGGTTGGACATAACAGTCTAATGACAGAGGGATGAGCAATCTGGGTAAAGTCATTCCCGAGTAGGTGCACTTTGGGTCACGTCGTTCCTGAGTTACAGCACTTTGACGATTTTCGGTTTACGCCACCTGGCGGCCATATTGGATGTCCGATTGGGCCAGAACTTCACATGCACATAAAGGTCATCTGCAGAGGGCCACATAGCACATTGGAGCGCTTTGGGTCAAGTCGTCCCTGAGTTACAGCACTTTGATGATTTTCGGGTTACGCCACCTGGCGGCCATATTGGATGTCCGATCAGGCCGAAACTTCACATGCACATAAAGGTCATCTGCAGGGGGCCACATAGCAAATTGGAGCACTTTGGGTTAAGTCGTTCCTGAGTTACAGCACTTTGATGATTTTTGGGTTACGCCACCTGGTGGCCATCTTGGAAGTCAAATCAGTCCGAAATTCGACATGCATGTAAAGGTCATCTAGAGGGACGTAAATATCAAATTTGAGCACTCCACGTCAAGTCGTTCCTGAGTAATAGCAGTTACTTGATTTTCAGGTTACGCCACCTGGCGGCCATATTGGATGTCCAATCGGGCCGAAACTTGGTATTTTTAAAGGTACCCCTCCAATGCATGTTTATGCAAGATATGAAGTCGCTTGGTGAAATAATGACAAACTGTGGCAGGTTCGTCACTTTTGTCGAACTTTGACCTCTGTGACCTTGAAAAGTAGGTCAAATCAAAAACCCGTTATATATGTTATGTATCCTTATTAGATACACCTATGATAAAAATTTGGAGAAGATCTAGTCATTAGTTCAGGAGTTATTGCACTTTTTGTGTTTTCGGTTTCCGCCACCTGGTGGCCAAGCTAAGAGTCGAATCGGACCGAAACTTGGTGTCATGGGTCATCTGACCTAGGGGTATATATGTACCAAGTTTCAGATCAATAGCTCTGGCGGTTACGAAACGTGCCCTGCTAACGGACCACGACGACGACGGACGACGGACGACGACGGACGACGACGGACGCACAACCATTGTATAAGCTCACCACGGTGAGCTAATAATATTGAATGTGTATGGGAGGCTTTAAGCGGCCTATCCACATGCAATATTATTGCACGAGGATCAAAATGGGCAATATTATTGCCAATCTTTCTTCCATCCATTATGCCATAAACATGACACCCATTTTTTAAAGCCCCATATCGTGCAATAAATATTGTATGTGGATGGACCGCTTGTGCGTGTGTAACCCGTCTTCAATATTTCATGTCCACCTGGACGTCGGAGCAAAAACGACCGATCCGTCCATAATGAAGTCTCGTCACATACTTCATGTAAATATTGATCGTGTGTTGCAAAACCACAATTTTTATCAATAAAATTGACTCATTCTTATTGTCAATTATATTGTGCGTGTGTAGGCCGCTCAAACATGACAATGGCATTGCCATGGGTTCAAGCAAGAGAACTGGATTTATACCTGATTTCATTTCAATCTCTCTCTTTTCTGAAAGCCACCTAAAGCGGCCCATACATGATCAATATTATTGCACAATATGGGGCCCAAAATAGGGGCATGTGCTCCTGGCATGGTGGGAAGAAAGATTGACAATAATATTGCCCATTCTGATCCTCACATTGTGCAATAATATTGCGCGTGTATGGGGTGGCTTTATGCTGAGTTTTCTGACGCGAGTTGGCTCTCGGCATGACAGGGTGTCACTTACTGCCCCAGTATACTTTATACCCGCCGCACACGAGTGCAATTTTGTCTCCAACTATGGAGATTTTTGCCTCCTACGTGCAAATGTCATCGTGTGCGGTGGTCGGAGACGGAGGCGGAGACGAATTTTTTTGCCTCCAAAGCAGATCAAACATGTTTGATCGGAGGAGACAAAAATCTCCTATGGAGGCAACGTTGTCATCGTGTGCGGTGGTTGGAGGCGGAGACGGATGCAAAACATCTGACCAATCAAGAGACGTGGTGACGTCATTTTATAACGTCATGATGACATTGTTATATTAATGACGTCAAACATGTTTCCATTCGTCCCGGTTTTTTCGGTGACGAATGACGTCACCATGGTCACGCCGCATCTACAGGAGACAAATTTGCACTCGTCTGCGGCGGCTGACGCACCGTGTGCGGTGACAGGATGCTGAGACAAAAATCTCCTATGGAGGCAACGTCGGAGACAAAATTGCACTCGTGTGCGGCAGGTATTAGACAATAATCCGAAAAGTTGGCAAACGACAACAAGAAAGGGTAAACAACATCATGACAATGCAAACATGCATGCACCGGAAACGGAATTTTAGGGAACGTGCAAAGTGAAATTTGTTAAAGCATTTCTTATACCCTCAGAAACTCTACTGGCTTAATTTGGCTGCTGTCTGGAGTTAGTGAGACATTGCTTTTTAACTGGCAAGCTTCTCCTTTTCTAGCTTGAAGTGCCCTTTCCACAAATGTTGCACCATGCCCATCTGAAATCCTAGATATAACCCTGGCCTGGTCACATAATATATGGACGGTAGTAAATCACTGACCAGAAGACTTGAACAGTTAGCTGACCAACACCATAGGCCGCCTGAAAATTTCCCATGAAAAAATACAATGTGATAAACATAATTCACACCTTTTATTTGTAACTGGTGAGTGATGATGTGACGGGAGGCCATATGGACTCTCAGTACGAGCCGGGGTGCCTGCAGGTGTGGTGGACCCTGAGTTGCATACACTGTGACTTTGCTGCGCTAACGCATGATCTGCTAAAGCTCTTTCTTTTAAGGCTCGAAGTTGTGGATAGGGGATTCTAGAAGAGTTAAAACAACAAACAAATGGTTAGCGACTGGAGGCAGAGGTTACGTGAAAACATTTAAGGTTACATACACCGATCAAAGGACAGAGACTACAAGTGTTATTTAATAAATAAGGAGTTACAGTGTATGGGGTGAGATCCACAGCTAAATAATGAGGGACTTTAACTTAAGCATGCAGGACACACTGTATACTGGTATAGACAATTCTCAAATTGACGTAAATGAGAAAGATCTGCGCACTTCAGCCGAAATTGCAACCATAACATCAGTCTGAATCTGAATGACGTGATCGTGACGCAGAGAACCCCATGACAGTGACTTCAACGACGTTGCGTCAGAATCGACCATTGCTGAATCACGGATTGCGTCACGTCAGCTGGTTTCAGATCGAGGATGTGGTCGCGATTTCAGCGGAAGTGCACAGATCTGCGAATTCGAGAATCATCTATTGTGTTCAACTCGCACACACGTGCATGTAGACACACCGCAGAAAATGCCATCACAGATACCGAGATAGATTTTTATGAAGTTACCTCTGACTGATCTGCCTTTCAATTTGTGCACGTGTTTGTTCTCGCTCTTCAATTGGGTATTCCGGCAACACACAAGGATCCGTGACATGATGTTCAAGATCATTGGCACGGTTTTTGTACAGTTCATTCAGCTCTGAAAATTTCTCATCCAGCCCCGCAACCATTTTCTTTGGGTAGCGTATCTGGTCTGGCTGGAAGCACCGCGTGCTTGCCACAGGGGTGCCATCTGGTGTACAACTAGTATCTGAAAATGAATGAAACGGTCCATGGACCACGTGCCAGTGCTCACCGCTGGGTATGGTGAATGTAGAAGAATGAATAAAGTGTCAAGTCAATATGGAAAACAGGGAAACACCACACCAGGTACCGGTACTTTCTTAATCTTTGTGGGATTGTTCATGATATGAGCGAAAGTACTTCTTCAAGATGGACATCTGGCAGCCAAGTGGAATGAAGAGTAGGCCTAGGCCTATCTCCAATGAACTTGCTCCAAATAGCCCTAGGCCTACTAGGCGTAGGCCGGCTATCGCCTAGCGGCCTAGGCCTAGGCCTAGGCAAAAATCGCAGAAAAAAGTGCAGGAAAAGTTTGTGACTAAAGGTCTCGGGCCACTTGTGCGTTTTGCGCTGCGTAATGCGTCAAATCTTTTGTTAGGGGGCCTACTTTCCGCCGTTCTGCTTCCTAACGACAAAAGTAGATTTGACGCACGCAGTGCAAAACGCACAAATGGCCCGAGACCTTACAGCCTGCTTTCCATTGGTGCGTTTCCGTGCGCGGAAACGCTTGAAAGCATTGTTTTTCCGCTTCGTTGGTCATGGCGTGGAAAAAATGCTTTCGAGCGCCATGCCAATATGGAAAGCAGGCCTAGCCTAAGGCTGAGTTTACATCGAGGCACACGCGACACGAACACGCCGGCAAACAATGGCTTCACAAAGGATTCATCTCCATGAAACCTTTGTTCACCTGCGTGTTCATGTCGCGTGCGCCTCAACTCAAACTCCACCTAGCCTAGGCCCGGTCCTACTAAACAGCGTCAGCAACAAATTTTAGCGTCAACAAGCGTCAGCAACATTAAAGTTGGCGTCAGCAATGTTTTATAACATCCTCAGGGCACACTATGTCTCAGAATATTGTTGCAATAGTGTAAACCTGCACTGCTTTGAAGAAAATTAATGAAATTGATGATTATTTTGGCTTTTTCGGGTCAAATTTAATTGCCGACGAAACCTTACATTCACACTAGTTCTAGTTCCCACAGTTGCCGCTGCAGTCCCGAATGGCGCCACTGTTTCGCTCAGAAATATTTTGAAGAAATGGTTTAAATTTCTTTTCTAAATCATTATTTTACTGCTGGATGATCGCTTAAACTTTAGTCTAGGCCTATTTCAGTGTCCAAAAAGCCTTCCTGAACATATAAAACCTTGCTGACGCCAACTTTTAAGTTGCTGACGCTTGCTGACGCTAAAATTTGTTGCTGACGCTATTTAGTAGGACCC
>NMRB01003693.1:0-55290 GCA_002633025.1 Notospermus geniculatus | reverse complement strand
TATTGGCCTAGGCATACTCATTTGGTACATGACATGTATCTCAAGCCGCCCGGCGGCTGAACCAACAATGACTGGTTCCGATTCCTCTGGGTACATGCATTTCTCTTATCAAAACAATCCTGTAGCAGAATAGCAGAATGAGAAATCATGAAAAATTAGTGATTATCCTAATTTATGACGTAATACCTAATTTGCATGTCATAATGATAAATCACGAAATCTATCAGTTTCTCAAGTGGCCACGGTAATGATGTCATCATGATACTTTAAAATCGTGACAATAGAGGGCGTTCTTATAAACTGGTCTTCTGCCCTTAAGACGCTAGGGCAGAGGAGTAGTCTGACTTCAATGTATCAGTGCGCTGAACAAAATGCCATTTTCAAACGAGGATAGGCCTATAGGCCTACTCAATATTTTTTCGAGAAATATTTTGTTATTTGCGACACAACAAATATACCGCAATTTCTCTATAGCACTATTTCGTTGGTCGGGGCGCAAGCATATGACCTAAATAGAATTCATCGGTGTGAGTAGGCAGCAGCTAAACAGACCGCGCCTGGAATTCGATTTTTCTGAGTCACCAATGCAATTTTCCCCTCCATTTTAATGTAGTTAAAGCTGTCGTTGTGATCGAATCAAAAATGTGGTATAATCTGATGTGCCTCGTATTTGTATTGAGTTCGTCAATGGCCCAATTGCCGAATGTTGTGAACACAAAAAAAGGTAAGTTGCGAAGTCATGGAAGTAGGTCACCGCTCTGGCCGTTGAATGTACTGTACGTCCTGTGCATGATGCACTGCGCATTGCACAATTACACTGTCACTGCATGCACTAGGCCTATGCATGCATGTATGCAAAAAATACATGCAGTTTGTCTTGTGGAATGTGGCCCGAGTCTTTCCTTACCGTAGAATCCAGTTGCCTGATGTATTTCATGGGGTTCACTATTGACAATACTTTTAGGCCGCCGGTTTCCTTAGCTTAGCATGCTTAGCTTAGGCCTAGCTAACCATGCTACGGCTACGCCGTACGGTAACCCATCTCGTGCCCATCGGCCCCATGTGTTTTGTCCATACCGTGATGAAGAGGTAGGCCTCCTACCTATGTGATTGTGATGTCCATCCATGATGTCGAGTTGTTAGCGTAGGCCTAGCCTAGGCTATCCGAATCATATCCGATCATCACGACATCAAATCATCATCGAGTAGGCCTAGGTGCCTAGGCCTACATCGTATTCATCAACTGATTCTTCATTGACATTGATTTTCATCTCTTGTCAAATCACATCATACATTTCCTCATTTGTTCTCTTATTTGTACTTATAGTCATCCGTTTTTGTGTCAGTAATGATGCCGAGCTTAAAAAGTGCAAAGCAATGCAGGTGGCCGTAGCTGCAGCAGCATGGGCGCAGCAGAATAAATTTGAAGTGGGATGTGTCAGCGGACCAACAATCACGGACAAGTTCCAGTGTATGCGACTAATTGAGGTCCAGGCTGCTGATGTTATGACGGTGGATGCCGGTGAACTTGTCTTGGCTGGACGCCGGTTTCGACTGGTGCCGATTGTTGGCGAGCAATACGGAGCAAGTAAGTAGGCCTATGGTGTGACTACAGTAACTTGGCCTTCTGGTTGGATCAAAATTACCCTCTCAGCCTTTTGTTCTGAAGTCAGAAGTGTCTCTCTCTCAGGAGATTGTCCTCTGGGTAATCGCTGATAAAAGTGTCTGCAATGTGAGATTTGAAGACCATTATACAGTACGCAGAGTGGTAGACACCATGAAAATTGTCCTTTTTTTGCAGAAAATGACTACTATTCTGTAATTGTGGTGAAGGCTAATGATCCATTGGTGACGGGTGATTATTCTGGTCGTCAGAGTGATCGACTCAAGGATCTGAAAGGAAAAAAAGTTTGTTCACCAGGTGAGAAAGAAGTATCTTTGATGTCTCGGATGTTGGTTTGGATTATTTTGTGCTATGACTGTGTTTTGCCTTCACATTTTCTTCCGCGAAGTTGTTTTGAAACAGTTTGTGTGGCAGATGTGCTGTATGGCATAATCTGTATACATGTTTATTGCTTGTTCAAAAACCTCAATCAGAATAATGTTTCTTTGTTGTTCCCACAGGTATGTGCACCGCAGCAGGATGGGTGCTCCCTATTTCCAAACTATTTCAGAACGGTTACATCAGTGTTAATCTGTATACATGTTTATTGCTTGTTCAAAAACCTCATTCAGAATAATGTTTCTTTGTTGTTCCCACAGGTATGGGCACCGCAGCAGGATGGGTGCTCCCTATTTCCAAACTATTTCAGAACGGTTACATCAGTGTTAATCTGTATACATGTTTATTGCTTGTTCAAAAACCTCATTCAGAATAATGTTTCTTTGTTGTTCCCACAGGTATGGGCACTGCAGCAGGATGGGTGCTCCCTATTTCCAAACTATTTCAGAACGGTTACATCAGTGTTAACCGTTGTAATGTCCACGTTCAGCAAGTGTCACAGTTCTTTGGGGAAATGTGTCTCCCGTCAGCAATGATCAAGTACTATAATCCATATGGTAAGTCGTTTGTACAACATGAATGTTATATCAGCAGGTTTATACGTCAAGTTATTTTATCTGATTTTCTTGCATTTGCATGAACAACAACTAATGTGGATTTGCCATTGTGAATGTGTTATGTGACATATCTGGTTTTCAACGTGATGAAAATACTGACAGGCACTTCTGAGTTTCGTGTATGGCCATTTCTACTTCATTCTTTCTCACATGTGCTTATAATGTTCATTTTCATGTGTGTAAAATATGTGTATTTGTTGTAGGTATCAACCCGATGAAGGTCTGTGATCTTTGTGAGAAGAAGTCATGTGCCATAACTGACCTTTACTCCGGGTTCGATGGTGCCTTTGAATGTCTTCAAAAAGGTGTTGGACAGGTTGCCTTCTTGAAAGACTCGACCATCAGAATGTGGCCATAGGGAATTCCTCCAGCGATTCATTAGATGTAAGGAGCAACACCCTTATTTATCATCATATTTTATTGAATGTGTCCTTGATAGAAAGGGGCTGTTCGTTTTTGTCACTTGAGGAATCTGAGGTGTGATCCTTGGGAAAACAGAAAAAGCTATGCCCTTGCAAATTGTATGGATTATTTGTTGTGCTGTACAGAATAATCACTGCAGTTTGCAGCTTCATAGCTTTCTCCATTTTCTCAAGGATCACAACTCAGATTCCTCAGTTGATGAAAATGAACAGCCCCTTTCAATGTTAATTATAAGTGGACTGGTACGTCATCAGAATGCTGTTGTTCCATTCCAGAACTATCGCCTCTTGTGCAGTGATGGAAGCATCGGCCGGATGAACGAGTATATGACGTGCAACTGGGGTATGGTTAAGGGTAATGCTGTCGTTGGCTATGGAAATGCAGAGCACATTGCAGTACTGAAGAAGTTCTTCAAGGAATTGACAAGGTCATTTGGTGGTCCGGGAAATCCCAATGCTGCCTTTTCTTTGTTTGATTCGTCAAAATATGATGGACGAAGTGTGCTGTTTTCTGATGATGCCACAGGTTTGATTGACGTTGGCTCCAGGGATACATATCACAAATATGTTGGTAAGTCAACTATGAAATCACATTTTGGTTCCAGTTCCATGAGTTTCACATGGGGTGTCCTCAATGTTAAAGCTACAAAGTTGATGATGATGATGGGCTGTCCATCACCAAGACTGCTGGTGTGGAGACTGTTACGATGTAAGGTGAACTCAAAACAGAGTGGATGATCTATAAAACAAACATTTTCCCTTTAGGTAACGAATACATGGTACAACTCAACAGGCTGGAAATCTGTCCTATCAAATATGTCCGTTGGTGTACGACCTCTGAAGATGAGATCGACAAATGTTCCCAGATGGTTCTTGCTATCCAGAGTAAAAGTCTGAAGCCTGATCTCCGCTGTGTTATGGGAAAGAACGCTCATGACTGTATGCAGAAAATCCAAGATGGTGATGCGGATTTGATCAATCTGGATGCTGCTGATACATATGTTGCAGGAAGGTAAGATGTCAGTGTGAAAACGTTGTGGCTTAACTGCTCATCAGAGATCACAATACCGGTCCATTGGTCGTACACGGGGCTGGCCACATCAGTCCATATGTAGATTACTTACATTCTTAGTATGTTTCTGTTTCAGGTATTATGGATTGGTGCCAATTGCTGCAGAAGACTATGGAGATGATTCAATGTCCTATTATGCCGTTGCTGCTGCTAAGAAGTCAGACCCTGATATCACTATTTTCAACCTAAAATGTATGTCAAATATTCTTCTTCATTTTCGCCCAGTTACTTGATCTGTCTTGGAGACGAAATCCGGAGTCAGCGAATGGTTTCTTGCATATCAATATAATGATTGCTGTTGCTTGGATCACTCACCTTTGTCTTATTTTTGCAGCAAAACGCGCCTGTTTCTCTGGTGTCAACATGGCAGCAGGTTGGGTCATCCCCGTCTTCACGCTCATCGAGACGCACCAGATCACACCAGACACATGTGAACTCTACGATGTCATGAGTAAGTCTTTTACCCTATTCTTGTGCTTCAATCTATTTCCCAGCCTCTCCAAAGACCATTCAGAGATTCATTTCATCCCTTTTTTCCTGCAGGTCAATTCTTCTTCAAGGCGTGTGCCCCAGGGATATTGGAGAAGTATTACAACCCCAAACAGGTTGGCTTGAATATGTGTGAAGCTTGTGCCGCAGGAAGTTCAGACAAATGTGAGAGGACAAGTAGAGAAATGTACTTCGGTGACAGTGGGGCTTTCAGGTGTCTTGTTGAAGGTAAATATGAAAAGAGGAGATGCTATTTTGATTACTAACGCTGTGTGACTGTTAAAACTTGTGTCCTTTGCCTGGTGACTTCCCAGTTCGCCCAATCCCAGTTCGCCCATTCCGCCCAATTTTTTTCCCCATTTCGCCCTCTGCCATCTCGCCCCCTACCCATTTTGCCCTTTACCATTTTGCCCCATTGCCGCCTCGCCCAATCATCTTTTCGCCCACTTACCATTTCGCCCTTTTGCCAATACACCCTTTGCCGATTCGCCCAATGCCATCTCGCCCCTTTACCATTTCGTCCCTTCACCAATTCGCCCAATGCCATTTTGCCCATTCATCATCTCGCCCCTTTACCATTATTAGTTTTGGGCCTCAAAATGAGAATGGGCGAAATGGCTTTTGGGCGAAATGGGAAGGGGCCATTTGGGAAAAGGGCGAAATGGTCATTGGGCGTAAATGGGAAAGTTGGGTGAGATGGCTTTTGGGCGAAATGAAAAATGGGCGAAAATGAAATTGGGCAAAACGGCAAAAGGGCAAGACAGATATTGGGCGAACTGGGAAAAGGGCGAAAAAAGAATGGGCGAGACGGGAAAAAATTTGGGTAAAATGGGAATGGGCGAAATGGGATTGGGCGAACTGGGAATAAACCCCTTTGCCTTGATTAAACAAACAGTCATGTCTGCCTTAGATGAAGTGAAGTTGTGTCTGTGGAGGAACCTGATGTGGCATGCACTCTGTTACGACATCGTTGCCATCCCTGTTTCTTTCATTTTCAGGGGGTGGTCAAATCGCCTTCACGCGTTCACTATCCGTCCGTGACAACACCGATGGGCGCAACTCTGATATTTGGGCCCGTAATCGTCGCTCTGATGACTATGAACTGTTGTGTCGGAATGGCCATCGTATGGGCATTGATGAGTGGAAGAAATGTAACTTGGCTAAGCTTAGGTCTCCAGCTATAGTCACTGCAGGTAGGGGGTAATGATAATTTGTCCGCGGTTTCTCTGTTTGAATGGCACTTACTGGAACCAATTGTTTTTGTAGAATGTGTGATGAACAAGCCTCATATTAGTAATATCTATATCTTGTGTATTTCTAGGTTATAAAACGGAACAAGACCGTGAGATTATGTGGGAACTGTTGGATTATACTCAGAATTACTTCTCTGGAGACAAGTAAGTGAGGTGGATTCCATTTGTTTGGTATATCCTAACTGTCTTAAACCTCTGTGTGAGGTGTTTCACTCTCTCCAGGTTATGTAGCTCAAGTCGTAGTGTAGTGTAGAGCTGATATTTTTGTTCTTCCAGAAATGACCAGTTCACGATGTTCGATTCCGGCCTCAACAAGCACGATTTGATGTTCTCCGATTCTGCTGTCAAATTGCGCAAGATCCCTAAGGATAAACAGAACTACAAGAAGTGGCTGGGTGATTACTTCGATCGTTTGATGACGACACTACACAAGTATCAGTGTGATACCATCACTGGTTGTCATGAGTAAGTCTTTTACCCTATTCTTGTGCTTCAATCTATTTCCCAGCCTCTCCAAAGACCATTCAGAGATTCATTTCATCCCTTTTTCCTGCAGGTCAATTCTTCTTCAAGGCGTGTGCCCCAGGGATATTGGAGAAGTATTACAACCCCAAACAGGTTGGCTTGAATATGTGTGAAGCTTGTGCCGCAGGAAGTTCAGACAAATGCGAGAGGACAAGTAGAGAAATGTACTTCGGTGACAGTGGGGCTTTCAGGTGTCTTGTTGAAGGTAAATATGAAAAGAGGAGATGCTATTTTGATTACTAACACTGTGTGACTGTTAAAACTTGTGTCCTTTGCCTTGATTAAACAAACAGTCATGTCTGCCTTAGATGAAGTGAAGTTGTGTCTGTGGAGGAACCTGATGTGGCATGCACTCTGTTACAACATCGTTGCCATCCCTGTTTCTTTCATTTTCAGGGGGTGGTCAAATCGCCTTCACGCGTTCACTATCCGTCCGTGACAACACCGATGGGCGCAACCCTGATATTTGGGCCCGTAATCGTCGCTCTGATGACTATGAACTGTTGTGTCGGAATGGCCATCGTATGGGCATTGATGAGTGGAAGAAATGTNTAGGGAGGTGCGCCTTATGTATGGATTTCATCAGAGATTTTGGGTGAAATTGGGGGTGCGCCTTATAGTCAGGTGCGCCCTATAGTCAGGAAAATACGGTATTTAATGCCTGTCAAATCATCATGCTTGTTGGCCCGCGATGCTACTTTAAATAGTTAGTACATGCTAGCTATGCTCTTGTATCTCTGTATGTTGTACATACATAGCCTAGGTCTGAGCTTGGATTCTGGTAATGTGATCAATCATGTGACTGTAAAATATCAAATTTACTTAAATTCCAAGACAATTTTTTTTGCACATGTGTGTTAAACTCGGTCCTGAGGTTGTCCATTATTCTTAACATATCAAATATTGACGCGTGTATATTCAATAATATCATATTGCTACCGTTGTATATCATATTATTACTTGTATAACCACACATTTGTATAAACATTCTTGTATATAAGGGTATTGTATTCTAGGGAGCATTTTATAGATGTCGGGCTGTAAATTTTTCAGGAATTATAAATTGCGTCCATTTTTTTATAGAGATCACATTCCACACAACAAGTTGTGAGCTTCAAATCCCTCCAATTAGAATTGGCTTTGTTCCTACTACTAGGTCTTGGGGATAGGCCTGTAACATTCCATTTCTTGTAAATTGTAAAACGACATACCGGTATCATGTTTACTCTTCTATGCCAGTTTGGTTACTTGGACAGTCCTTTTTATGCACCCTCTTTGAAGTAATTGCGAGATTGGAGGGCTGCTATCAGTTTTACAGTGGATGTATAACGTTTTTATTTCCATTGGTATACACCTGAATTTGTACCAATTAGTGCATATGTACCTTGTTTTCTTGTACATGTCATATTTGTCACACTGTCCACCTGATTTCTGTAAAAGAAATTAAAATAACTCATGGATAACATCCTCCCATCACAGCACCATGGTATCACTCCTTTCATATTGATATGAAGAGATGCGAGACCAAGCCCTGTGGTGGGAAGTTAATGGATAACGACAGGAGTTGAGCTATGCTACATGTAAAGTATTCCCAGGGACAATGGTATATAAAGATGTAAAACGTGACTGATTGATTATGATTGTGTATTTTATAATTCTTGCATTGTGTATAGAATCCAAACACTTTTATAAGGTCATTTGATTTTTTGATCAGAATGAAATATATATATCTATAGGAAGACAATTTTTGTGCTATTATTTCCATATGGCTGTGGGTCCTGTCGACAATGCATCTGAAGAAGTCTGCGAAGACACTTCACTGAATGAGGAGGCGTACCTCAGTGAGGAAGTTAAATTGATAGCATGATTAGGTTATCAGTGGTAGCTCCCAATAGCTTCATCACTGCATATGGCAGTGAAGGGCGTGAGCACTTAATAGTAGCTCTCGCATGCTCAGGGTGAGTTCCTTGTACCGCACGCACCGACCGTTAAGGACCTCCCAGGAAAGCCATAGATCCTGAAAGACCGACCCGTCCATCCTCCGGGCTAAAATGCGGGTGCAGCGGAAAAGGGATAACGACGACCACAACTAAAGGTAATTCCCGCGAAATTTGGCCAAGCCAGCACTGCATGCTGTCATGACCATGATGACTGTCAATCCCTCTATTATTATGCTAATTCGTCGTTAGGCGTGCCTAGTGACGTAAAAAATACATGTCATATATTCCTTCGAAATAAGAAAGGTACAGGTGGCTGATGGGTGGGGTACTTTGAATGCTTCCCTTCTTTTGTGCAGTGCTCACCACCATGCATGCACTGCAGCATGCTCATTCACTGCCCGCAGTGCCAGTGGCAGTCCCATTCATGCCCATATACCATGCAATGCATTGCAAGTAGCACATGCATGTGACATGCTGCATGCATGGCACATGCAGTTGCAGCACTGCATATGCTGTCCACTGGCACTGCTCCATGCACCATGTCACGTGCATGTAGCCTAGGCTAGCTAGCATGGCTGTAAGGCCTAGGCCCTAGGCTACATATGTACCGGTAGGCCTAGGCCTAGTGTAGGCCTGCCCTAGGCCTAATACCGTCCCCTCCCATGCCTTCCCGCCTTCGCCCTTGGAATGGAAATACAGGAATGGTTAGCCTAAATTAGAATGATCGAATTGCTCATGCTAGGCCTAGCTAGGCCTAGGCCTAGGCCTATCTGATAGGCCTAGCTAGCATGAGCAATTCGATCGTTCTAATTTAGGCTAACCATTCCTGTATTTCCATTCCAAGGCGGGAAGGCATGGGACGGTATTAGATAGGCTATCATATGAAAGTCATGTTGTAGGCCTAGGCTATGACTATGAGGCCTGTACTGTCTAATCTTCCTACCACACAGGTGACTGTGTATCCCCACCACACCACACGACACCGCCGGCGCCAACCATCGGCCTACCATGGAGAAAGAGTTGGTTGCCCTCAGTGAGAAAGAAGATGTGGTGAAGCTGACTGAAGTGCTATCATCAGTATCAAATGAGGAGGTAAGCATGTTTTCCCAGCTGATGCCTGGACACACCTGGGCCTTTGGGATCAGTATCTAATGAGGAGGTAAGCATGTTTTCCCAGCTGATGCCTCGACAGTACCTGCGCCTTTGGGATCAAGAGCCATGATGATGACTTCGCTGTAACAAAGAAACCTAAATCTGACATTAGTAGGATCTCTGTGTTTCAACAACTCTGGGATAGCCTTTGAATGATCTAGTACAGTGGAACCTCCCTTAACAGACACCTCTGCCAGGAGGACACCTCTCTAATCAGGACACCAATGTTCAGTCCCAAACTGGTCATTTCTATTCATTTCAACCTCTGTATTAAATCAGGACACCTCTCAATTAAGGGCAGCATTTGTCAGTCCCAGAGGTATCCTTAATAGAGAGGTTCGACTGTATTTCATCTGCACAACACGTACTTTCAGCTGAGAAAGTTGATCGATGGGAAAGTATCGCGAGGGCGAGGTGATCCAGTTCCCTTGGTGAAAGCCATATTCTCTGGTAAGTCATGAAGACATGTCAGTTTTGGGAACTCTTGAGTGACTGCGGTTTGAGGATGAAATGTCATAGGCCTAAACCAGGATTGTGAGGGAGACTGTAAGCCAATCAGTAGTAATGCCTCCTTGTATTAGTTTTAACGTTCCTGCAAACACGATACCTTCTGTAACTTGAAGAGGTAATTTTGGTTCATTCTCTCATGTGATTCAGGTTCCAAGTCAAGCTCTGTCAAGGATCTAGAAAGACGAACACATGTCTTCAAGCACTGTATCACATTGTTGAGGAACGTGGATGTGCACCCAAAAGTGGCCACAAATCTTGTTGGTTATCTTTTACTTGAGGTAATACTTGTAGTTCTAACGCAGGAATTGGATTCAAGAGAGGAGTGAATCCAATGAGACATTCTCGCATCCATTATGTAGCCATGTAGTAGAAGACTTTGGCGAGGAGAAACCACTCCTAAAAGTTTTAGGAGTCAGATCTGTAGTAAATGGTACTGACGTGGATTGGGTATTGGCTAATATATTGGAGACACTGCTTTAGGTTGTACCCATGAATTTGTGGTTAGTACGGTTTGATGGATATAACAATGAAATTAGGGACAGTTTTGTTAGCTGTACCCGGTACATGTATTTCAGCCCTGAATCTAACTTGCTATTTTCATTACTTACCAGATCGACCACCTCCCTCCAAGGTGCCTTGCAGACCTTGCTGGTTCGTATGTCGATGCCATTAAAACAAGCTGCACCAACAATGGGAAGTAAGTACTTGAGTCAATGCCCCGGGCAGTTCCACATAACCTGAGAGTGAAACACATGTACGAAGAGTTCTCAAATAGAACGATATTTTGGTCTCTGATATCTTACACAAATTCCTCTTCAGATATCTGGAACTCTTTCCCAAGATCTTGTCTTCGCTGGAGTTAGTAGAAGTTGTCCCATACCAGGGGAGTGAAATGAAGGGGAGTGAATATAAGGGTAATGTCCTGAACAGTCTGTGCTCTGCTAGGTAAGAATGACCGCAGTTGGATCAACATGCACTGTGAGAGTTCAGTTGACCAATTCCTAAATTCAAAATTCACCTTGACCATTCGTTCTTCAGATGGGATCAGAAATCGGTCATCTACCTCGCCGCCATGTTCCGTGATGTCACTCTCAGCTTGGCGGAGCTGAAGTTTGTCCTGGAGAAGATAATTCGTATGTTCCTGGACTTGGATCTTGAGGAGCTGCCACCTCTTGTTTTCCAGTTGTTGCTCTTGTCCACGAAAGTAAGTTGAAGTCTGTATTGGATGATATCAACGGAGGTTAAAGACATGTTGTGCTGTCAGTCAGAAAGTGTTTGGTCTGTCAATTTCATTTGACATTCTTGAGGAGCAGATATAGAGTATTCGATGGTCATCTCTAACTGATTGATATTAATTTCAGGGTCACAAACAACTTGTTTTGGATGGCATCATCTCATTCTTCAACAATCAAGAAGAAAATAACAAAGGAAAAGACATCGACCCGTAAGTTGGTGTATGTCTGTGTGTCTTTAATTCTAAAGGATATATCCCTGTCCTTGTAAGTGTCAAAGTGTTGAACTCTCAAACCCATTTCTGACTTCTGTCCCTGCATGTTACAGTGAGAGTCTGGATCTATGGGAAACCGATAACAGCATGGACCAGATCCGCCAAACAGAGGGCACCATCATCCTTCATATCACATTTGCTGCTAAGCAGGACCAGGAGATTACAAAGGAGTTCCTCAAAAGTCTGAAGGTACTGAACTGATGGAAGAATATGTCGGGCTTGAGCCCTCTGAGTTGATCTAGCAGCGGGGCTGGCATGCTGTGACTTTGTACCTAAATCAGGACCTATACATGGCCTCCATTCTACACAGCAAGTTACATTCTGAACAGGCACCTGTGCCGCTGCGGAGGGGGTGGGGTAGGTATGAATTTAAGAGGTTCCGTCATCCTTATTTTCTTACTTTCAGGCTGCCCAGCAGAGCTGTGTGAGTAAAGTTCTCTCCCCATTTAGCCTCGCACTGATGTTATCCCTTGGAAAGTTCGATGAGCAGGTAAGGGGTATGGCAAGCGTCGGTGGAAAAAGACTGGCAAGCTTAGTCAGGGTTCCCGCGGCTCTTGAAAACCATTGAAAATCTTTGAATTTTAGAAGAGTGTTTTCCATGTCTGGAAAGTCATGGAATTATGTGATTTGCTGATGAAGTCTGTGAAAACCATGGAATTTTGACTTTTTGTGTATAAAAAACTGATTGCCCTTATTTTTGCACCAGTAGCTAAAAAACTTCCTCGACTCCTGGCCCCTCTCGGCCTCCAGCAGCCACCTGACAGCAGCGTGCTTGCCGAAACGTGTCTTGGAATTTGAAAATTTTTGCCTTGGAAAATCATTGAAATATCATGGAATTTTACTCAGGAAAATGTGCAGGAACCCTGTTAGTTAAAACCCTGGAAACTCTCTGTCCTCGTCAAGTGATGTGTTTGCCACTTCCATTTCTCATCAAAGATCATGCTGACGTTACAGAGGTGGGAATTAACATCAAAATCTTAGCTTCTGTTTAGTTTTAGTCATATGAGATAATCATGCCCAATCTCCACGTGGGGAGTTTCTGCATCTCAGACTCATGTTCATTTCAGCTGTTTGACTTTCTGAAGACCACGGTGTTGAAGAGTTACAAGGAGAAGGATAAATACAGTGAGTCATGGTGGGTTCGTGAGATGTATCCTGACGTGGTGGATGTAGCAAGAACGGTTCTGGAAACTGTCAAAAACAGGTTAGTGATCTGTTGTGCTGAATTCAATCTATGACTGGATGATAATAAATTAGCTGAATGAAAATCGCCCTATTGCCAAGTAGTTAGACTTTCAAAGTTGAGCAACACCCGTCACCCATGCTGATTGGGTGGTAATATGTTCTTGAGCAATCTAATGACTTGCAACTAGTCTGTGGATCAGTCACATGGGGATGTGTGGTTACTTTCAGCACATTCGGCTGGGATCATGTGACCCAGGGCCTAGTCCATCTGGGCTTTCTCATGATGGATTCATTCGGTCCTAAATCAGCATTTGGTAAAGTTGTGACGAAACCTCCACCCGATGCTCTGACACCTGTCAATCATGCCTGTCACCTCGGAGCCAAAGTCATTCAAGAAACCTTCAAGGTATGTATCCAATCTCTAGATAACCATTGGGCATTGCTTCTTTCCTTCTGATGTACACGTAAACCTCGCCAGCTGCATCCCTCTGCTTCTGCTGCTGTAAGAGTTGAAAATGATCGTCCAGTTACGCTGCCAGGTGCTAGTTAGAATGTGATGATCCGTTGTTGTAGTTTTTCATAATCCAGACACCACACAAAAGTTGTCTGTTGTCTGTCATCGGGCCTCCACATTGATTCATTTCTAGTTTTATGTTCTGTAGCTTCATGAAGCAGTCAGGCCAGAGATTTTGGAGCAGATTTTAAATCGTGTTGTCATCGCCTCTACACCAGTTGGTCACTATTTAGGTGAGTGAAGATCATGTTAGATTGCTTGTTTTACATGTAGCTGGAAACTTACTGAATTGGGCTAGGCCTATGCGGACACGGTCGTCTGCTTCTTGTCTGGGAGTACTGTAAAGCAGGAAAATTTCGCGTGCAGGAAATTTTCGCGAATTTCGCGAGAGTGTATGAGTCTCGAAAATTTCCTGTCGCGAATATGAGTACACGCAAGTGATAAATACGGTCCCGTGAAAAAAAAATGAAAAAAATGGAAGAGACTCGCGAAAATATCCTGCGGCGAATATGTCTATAATTCTTGATTCGCGAAAATTTCCAGCCACGAAATTATCTTGCTTTACAGTAGTTTGAAAGATGTCTTCGAAGGCCAGCTCTTGTTCTGTAGGCCTACATCTAGCAACAATGAACAAATGGCGTCTCTGAATGGAAGTGCAGACAGGGTCACCAGTAAAACAAGGTGCCATGTCCTTGGGTCAGCTTCTTCATCTGTTTCTCCTCACTTCAGATCTTCTGTCAGCTATGGTGATGGAGGCCCCATTGATCTTCTTAGAATCATTACCGAGGATCCGTGAGACAATGGACAACTTGGCATTCCTTCCCGTTGCTACGGCTGAAGGTTTATTACACGCCCTCCAGCCCCTGATGAAGATTAGTATGGGTCTAAAAGACTCGCTCATCATTCTCCTCAGAAAGTCACTCTTTTCAAGGTGAGGCAAATTCTCATAAGTCTCCATCACAACACCTGCTCACCAGTTTCATAGACCTTCTTAGATACAACTGTGTTTCTGTTCTTTCACAGGCAGTTAGAGTCACGTAAGATTGCCGTCGGAGGCTATCTTCTCCTGCTCAAGCATTTCAGAGTTCTTGGAAGTCTTCCCTGCAGTCAGCAAGCCAGCCAGTCACTCTCATCTAGTCAGGTGAGCTTGTTAAGTGAAAAGTGTATTGAGAATGCTCAAAGTCTTG
Source organism: Notospermus geniculatus (assembly GCA_002633025.1). Taxonomy (NCBI): domain Eukaryota; kingdom Metazoa; phylum Nemertea; class Pilidiophora; order Heteronemertea; family Lineidae; genus Notospermus; species Notospermus geniculatus. The sequence continues at coordinate 40,915 of NMRB01003693.1, read as the reverse complement.
GACACGTCATTGTTCATTTGTCATACTAATATTGATAATCTGAGGAGTCATAAAGGATGCATTTTTTGGACCTAAAGCAGAGAATTAATTGACCATCACATCTGTTGTAGGTTGAAGTCCATGGTCAATACAGTGCGGCCACTAATGAAGGTTTCTGTTTGGAGATTTTGGGGAATCTCAGACGGTGTCTGTCTCAGCAAGCTGATATTCGTTTGATGTTGTATGAGGTATGTTTTCATTGCCAAGTGTACTGTAGTGCAACCAAGAGTACTCTTATTGTACCGTACATTCTATAACCAAGAGTACAATTGTATACCGGTAATCAAGTATCCCAGTACCTTGATATTTTGGTCAGTTACTTGTTCCCAAAAGGAAGGTCACTTTTGAAGCTTGTGTGCAATCAGTCACGTAGTTCAAAACGACGGCCTTCTGGGCAAAGCTAACAAGTCCTGTGCTAATGGGGAACTTTTCTGCCGTCGGTGGCTGTAAGAGGCCGCCTGTTACCGGTCCTAGAACGTCGCAAAATTTGGCGTCAAGTGCGTGAGCCACTGCGCCCACGTCATTATGGACGACGTTGTGGCATGCATTTCTGCCCTGTGACGTCAAATTTCATGACGTTCTGGGACCGGTAACTCGTAGCGGCCTCTCACGGCTCCAAAGTTCCTCATTGAAGGTCCTTTGACTGCAGGGATTATATGAAGTGGTCTATAGGAACTCCCAGCTTGCCATCCCAACCCTAGAGATGCTGTATTCACAACTGATGAAGTTCTATGAGAAAGGAGAAGATGTCCAGCCTCCAGTGAAACTCGAGCTATGCATCTTATCTCAGGGAGACCAGGTGTATGTGTCAGAACCCTTGGTAAGTGTCACTCCTCATAGCCCCTTTATCAGTGACAAGATGTATTTGACCAGTGGCACATTTCAGATTCTTAGGAGCAGATTGAAAGATTGCCGCCAAAACAGAACTCAACACGTACCCCTGCCTCTCACTCCAAATCACTTGTAGGTTTGATCTCTCTTACCTATTTTTGATGATATTCTGCAGGGAATGCTCGTCAATTCGATCCAGCTGTGTTTCCGACGGTCTCAGGAAATCCAAGGGGAGGAAGATCTGAGGCCATATCAGGAGATCTTGGAGTCCTTAACACGGAGGATGATCAAGTCAGAGATGGAGGACTTTGAATTGGTGCGTAAAAATCTTATATGAGAATGTATGTGTATTGTGTGGGACTCTGGGGCATGCCGCTAACCATAGAAGCCCCCTTGATAGACCTGGGACACAGGATCTGTCACTGAACATAGAAGCCCCCCTGGATGGACCTGAGACTCCTCAGTTAAGTGACTCCTGAACTTTTTTGTTCCTGTAGGATAAATCAGCTGATTTTAGCCGTACGACAAGTGTAGGAGTAAAGAACAACATCTTTGCGATTCTCGTCCTGGGAATCTATGAGGCTCTTATTGAGTACAATCTGATGAGTGGAAAACTAAGGTGAGACACTTTAATAAATTAATACTATAATTACGCAGAAAAAATAGTATAATTCAACAGAAAAAATACAATAATTGCACAGAAAATGTATAATTCAGCAGAAAAACAGTATAATTCGGTGAAAATACTATTAATCAGTGGGAAAACTAATATAATTCACCAGAAAAAAACAGTATAATTCACCAGATAAATCATAAAAATACTATAACTGAGTGAAAAAATAATATAATTCTCTCCTCCAGACCTAGCGGTTACGATGATGTGATAGGTTTGTTTAACAACCACAAGAAGCTCTGTGATGTTCTCAAGGAGAAAGCTGCGGAGGCTGCTGGCAAAAAAGGCCGTGTAGCAGCGGGGCCTAAAAACCGGGAGAACTTACTCTCGTTGAAGAGTTTGGCAGACACACTTGGGGAAACTTTTAGGTAAATATATTAATTGCTGATTCTGAATGCTGTACATGATGGGGATGTTATTGGTAATGAACAGGCTACAATGGATTGTCCAAAAATTGATAGCAAAATCTACCACTGATCGCAGCTAAACATTCTTGTACCCCTGTAAGTTAGAACTGTGCTACTGTTCACTTCTTCTATTTCCCTGTTCCTCATTGGAATTATACCTTTGTGTCTGTAATTCAGTGAAGACTCGCAAACTATCCATCCAAGTAATTCCAAACTGCTCTGCGAGAGCACAGACTTCGTCAAGTATTTACTGACTGCTTCGAACCAGAAACTCCAGCAGGTGAGCAGCCATGGTCACTGCAAGTGTGCTGAGGGGAAGGATAAGGAAAAAATCTTCAAGTACACATCACAGTTAGCAAAGTGAGTACCCGGGTATGATTCATGGAAAATGAGACCTTTGTTGACTTATCAAGGTGTAGAGAAGTACATGTCGAGAAAAGAAGTGCCAAAGTGTTGATGGGAAAACTCCTTCTGATTCAGTATCACAAATATCTGTTTGGCTTTGAGGTACATGGTTTCAAAGTTGGTGTCGTTGATGGTGCAGACAACTTCCCATGCTATCGAGACGAGCTGCGACCTCTTCAGAAAGTGTTCCTCTTTCAGGATCTACCTGACAGAGTATTCTTCACTCTGCACCGGAGACAATGAAGGCAATAAACAGAAGAAGAAGCTGACCCCACTGTTCTTGGAGGGTTTGACCTTGACATTCAAGATAGCTTGTAGTCACTTCATGGACAGGATTGAGGAGTTCTTAAAGTCTCTCTGTAAGTGCCCATCAGTGCCATATTCCGTTTATATCACATCAGGCTCTAATCATTGTTTTCTTTTGCTACATCCATTTGTAAGTGAGCCTTGGGTACAAACAGACTCACACATTCCTGTGGAATGTCCAGACAAAGCTCAAAGGAACTTTTGCATGGGATCGACTGACTGTATCTACATGTATACACTATGTGGTCCATATCCTGTTCCAATTCTCCTGCAGGTGACAGTGACACAGAGGACCTTGCTGTTGATGAGCTCATCCATAAATACGTTAAACTGTTCCAGGTTAGTATGAACTCTGTAGTTGTCATGTGGGCCAGGTTCGTCTGAGAGGAGACTTTGTTGTGAGAGGGTGGTCTGATAAAAAAGAAGGGGATAGCAGCAAACTAGGCCCAGGGAGACCCATTGTGGAATCACTTGGTGGACATGATTGCTCAACCCGCACTGTAAATAAGGTTTCTCTCCTCAAGAATGTTCATTGTGTACCAAAAATCCTGTTAGACAACTTGGTCAGGCAAAACGTTTCCTTGACTGTTCTGCCTCAGATCTCTTTTGAGATAATTTCTGTTCCACAGAGACTGGTGATGAACATCCTGACAGCCGGGGATGAAGACAAGAACCTGAAGGATTGTTTAAGCCTGCTTGGTATCATCAACACCCTCACCAAACACCTCCAGACAACAGGGATGCAGTATTCTCGCATACACGGCTGGCTGATGAAGATCTGTACTGAGCAACAGATAGGTACGTTTAAACTCTAAACAAGGCCGACACTTTGGGATTACAAAGTACCGTTTCAATTCCAGTTCTCGAATAACCGTTGAATATTTCACCCGGTAACCTTTCATTCTTGTTTTTACAGACGACACGAACGTCTGCAAAATGTTGATCAATCAGCTACTAACCATGACGACTCAGATGAAAAGTACTGTCGGCCTCGTCCATGATATTGCTCTTGATATGCACTACCAACTTGGCGACGTTGACCAGGTAAATCTACGAAATCTGTATGTGCAATGTCTTTGGTTTATGTTTCCTCAGTGTCAATTTTGGTTCATGCAATGACTTGCCCCTCTGCACCCACTAACAAGGCCTGTCTGTCCAGTACATCCATGGTGCACGGTTACACCCAGTACATCCATGGTGCACAGTTCTCCCCAGTTCATCCCCTGCACGGCTGTGATATTTGTCTGTTTTGTTTGTAGAACGTAGAAGTAGAGGGTGACAGTAAGTTTGCCATTGTCACCCCTCAGACATCAGCACCACATGTCCTTCTCCTTGTACTGGCACGGCTCGACCGAGATCTTGAGGATACAGATTGGGCGATCGGTAAAATGAAGGGGCAGCTCTTAATCAACCAGGCACCTACAGGTAGGTTGTGTCTAATGTCATTATTGCCTTTGATTGAAGACCAGCGGACGTCGGCATGATATTCATGGCCACTTGTAATATTTCAGATGGTGACATTCCCACACAAAGGGAAAACCAAGAGAAAAGTGTCTGCACCAGGCTTGGCACGTCCATCACGGTCTACCATGAGTTGGTCCAGTGTGCAATGCCGGTTGGAAGCTGTACAGAATCCATGTTGAAGTCGCTCACACACTTCTACACAGTATGCACAAACTTTGTCAAATATGTAAGTACATGTACCATTTTCTCTCCATGATACCAATCTTGTATTGTTGTTGTCCACCATGTTGGTGTGCATTTTGTACTGGTACTGGAGTGTCAAGTAGTCGTGGAGTAGTAGAAGTATTTATGAACTTTACATCAGATCTTTTTACTCTTCGCTCTTCCAGTTCATGCATCCTAAATGCATCGGCCACATTTCAGCCAAGTTTGAGAAGCTCGTGAAGTTATCAGGTACCCATCTCACACAATGTGTCTATGCCTTCGTCACATATATACAAGCATCAACAGCGGAACTCCTTCAACAACAGAATAATAAGAAAGGAAAGAAGGGAGAGAAAAGGAAGGGTGACGTTGGACAGGCTGGGAAGGTGAGGATCATTGGCTGGACGAGGAGTTCTGATTACGTTTCTTCAGTTTATGGGTAGGATATGTAGAATTGATAAAGAACCTTGATCATACCACAGAAGGGTTTGTGATAACAACAACTGTTATTTGAATTGAAGGAGGATGGTTCTCATTTTCAATCCATTCTTTTCATTATCTTTCAGTCTCGTGTCACTAAAGAGGCCCGGGCCATCCCAAATCTCATCTACTCCATTGAACAGTATGAGAAGTTTCTGATTCAGCTTTCGAAGAAATCAAAGGTGAGGAGGACACGGATCAATCAATCAATCAGTCAGTCAGCCAGCCAGCCAGCCAGCCAACCAACCAACCAATCAATCAATCAGTCAATCAATCAGCTGTCAGTCAGTCAACCAATACATGACATTTATCTCATGCTTGAATAAGGCTTAAGTGAATTTTTCAATCACTTGTCACAACAAGACATAGGTCTTCTTTAGTCACAAACATATCTTCTCTGTTCTTCACAGATTAATCTGATGGAGCACATGAAGCTGAGCACATCACGTGACTTCAGAATCAACGTCCACACGCTCCAAGAGGCTCTCCAGGGACAACAGAGTTCAGAAAGTGAAGAGGAACCTGAGGTATGCCAGGGATTCTTCTCATTTGATCTCATTGAAGCTTTTCTTTTGTAACACAAAGCAGCCATTTCCAAGTAGCTACAGGCGTCACGGGGGAAGGGTTTAGGGCTAACACTGACGGTTAAGTCCTCTCATGAATGACTGGAAAAGGGTTTATCATTCGGAGAGTGCACTACCCTTTGGTTTAGCCCCTGAAACCTTACTGACAGGTCGCCCAGATGCCTGTGCTTTACCTGCTGTCCTGTGAGGTGTGTTAGTTCGTTCCCAGCACCAATCTGACCAACAAACATATTTGATTTTTCTCCAGAATGAAGACTCCGATGATGAGAACAACAACCAAGAAGGGGACGCAACATTGCCTCCTGCCAAAAAGAAAAAATTAGGTGGTAAAAAATCCACTGCATGAAGTTGCTTTTGCAATAATTTATGGACACGACGACATTCAGCATGATGCTCGTTGACTTGGATTCTCTTGGATGGTGCTGACTGCCTGTTCAATTCTGTTTTAGCGGTACCTGTATAACTGTACATAATAAAGATCCCTCCCGCAATGAGACAGCTCAATAATACTACCTGTATTGTGTCAAATGAGAAGTGTCAATAAAGTACTTTGTATTTAAAACCTCGAAATACTTCCTCTTCTGTTATGAACTGTCTTGCCAGATTTGTTAGGCCTACTGTTGAATAATCTGATTGCTGTGGATTCAATCCCACAATACTAACACGTGCAGGATTTCCCCTACTTTCAGTGCTTGCATCAGGATTGGCGGGTGAATTCCCCTTCAAGAGAAAGAAAGCAATTGAAAATGCCAGCAAGGCAAAACATTCTGGGGTCGTATTCAATTTCATAAAGCGGTTCTATCGTTAGAACCGTCTTAGGCCGGTTCCAAGTACAGTGGTTGACCATACTTTGAACCGGCCTAAGACGGTTCTAACGATAGAGCCGCTTTATGAATACGACCCAGAGAGACTGAACATGCTGAATGCTGAATTTAAAATACAATTATAAAGATGGCTAGATGAACCTCCAGCATGGATAATTACCATCAGCGCCGGGGGAGTGAAGCGGCAAAGACTGGAACCAGTCTATCAGACACGAGGTTGCATGGGTACCAGGTTAGGTAAAAATCCTCCGCATGGAAATAGTCCCTTACAGGTGCGCCTCAGAGAAATTGCAAATTATATCAAATTTTCAACTTTTAGCCAAATGTATTCGACACAAGAATCAACGAAATGATAGCCAGTGTATTTTCATACAATAAAAAGACTCATTTACATGAATGCAAATAATGTATTGTGGTCACTATATTGCGGAGAGAATTCCGTCACGTTGGGCCGAAGTGAACCGGCGAATTTGTAGCTGATGACATTTCCTGGATCGGGTCGTCATAACAGCGTTATTTTGCTCTTTTGAGGTCGTTTTTATCGGACTCCTTACAAAATAACAAATAATGATGGCATAAGGGACGCTACTACGGAGTCGGCTTTAAGCTCAAAGCCATAGGGACTCATCCTTGGCCACTCAATTTCAACCTTCAGTTCCAAATTTGAGATTTCCAGTTTCTCACATCCGAACGAACGGACGCAGTCAGCTCTCAGGTGATCGCCGGGATGGCTGGTGGATGGACCGCAAAATAGAATGCCTCTTGTCTCTAGTTCATACACAAACGATCCTACACCTAAATCAGCAACATAAAAGAATCAGCCGAAAGTGTGCTAAATAAGTAATCAGATTGAGAAAAGGACGAAAAACGAAGGTAGGGACTGTCAAAAATCATGTCATCTGACTGACATCACATCATCATCATCATTCGATCATCATTCGTCTTCATGTGTGTTGGTATGGTGGGTGTGCCACTTCACGGTGTTGTTGATTATGCTTGTCATGCCCTTGCCTAACAGCCATTTTTTGCTATACAGCCTATACCGCCAACCCACCCTAGGCCTACGCCATACGGGTTATGAATGTCAAGTTTTGCTTCTGGCTTGCTCCCCCCAGCCCAGGTAGGGCCTATGGTTATGGCCTATGCTGCCAGGTTTCTGTCATTATGAGGACTGGAGAGATCGAATGATAATATTTATATTAATTTCTCATTTCAGATCTTCCAGAAGCGGCAAAATGGATCCTGAATCTAATCAGTATCATTCAGTTTGGAACACTTGGAAAAAACTTGACATGGCTTGGCAGTAGATTGGCTGAGACAGACAAGCAGGGTAGCACCTTTATACCATATCGTTATTATTTCATCGGACAAATATGGCTCATGTTGCTGTAGAGCACGGACTTCCAGACATTTATTTTAAGATTTGTGGCAAGATGGTCTTCCTAGATGCGTTATCCCGAGAGTAAGATGTCCCTGGACTCGGCCATGCCGACCTCATCTATACAAGCCTGGCTCGGCCAGGAGTTGGAGTTGAGGGGCATTGATGCCATGATCTATACACGCTACATCCTGAGTATTCTCCAACAAGATAGCTTTGAGTTTGAACACATTGAGTCGGACCTGTTCCCCATGAAGAAAGACTTGGTTCAGATAAGGAAGGAGATTCCTTTGAAAGGAAAAAGTCGGGTGAAGAAGGGTGAACGGCGATGGTCCATGGATGGCGAGGAGATGAAGAAGACAGCTGCTGTTGAGTGTCTCATGTCAGTGTCGGATGTGACAGAAAAGGTTCGTATGTTGCTCTAATTGAGTTTATTGTACTCATTGAACATATCACTGTTTTCAGTTTCCCCTGCAAGAACATGTAAATGATTGATGGGTAGTGGAAGAACGTAGGCCTTGTGGATGGAGGCCTGAACCTTCAGTCATGGTGTTGGGTTGGAGAGCACTGATGATTGGCCGTTGAGAGATCTTTGGCTTCTCCAAATGATACAACCAAATGATACATTGTACACCATTCTAGGCCCATGTCTGATGTGGTTATTTCTTTGGATTCGTTACTTCTGATCAAAAGATTTGGCTTGATTGATGTCTTGATGAGACTTGCAATCACAACATTATTGCCAATGAATATTGATCATTCCAGTAAATGACCCAGACTGTTCTGTCTGATTACAATGATTACATGTCTTGGTGTATGTATATCTAAGCAGTTGGCCTACATGTACTTGCTTTCTCCACTGATTTACAAACAGTCATGTTTTATGTGTCAGTGTTGATTTTGTAATTACTCACTGATCAGTGTGCTTACATCATCATGTCTGCATGTACACGATGTACGGTAGATGAAATGGGACATGACAATCATCAGATCCATAATCCCATCCAACAGGCACGAAATGTGACCATCTCATGCTGTTGAGGCCAGTGTATTATTCGCTATTGTGGCAGATTAACGAGTTTCATTCAGTAGGCCTTTCATTTCAAACCAGTAAATCATTCCATTCAAATACCGTACATTTACAAGGTGGGCCAAAAAAGTGTTCCTTCCTTGTTGCTGGGCACTGGATTGTATTGTGTTCATTTCTACCTCATCAAGAATGGGGACAATGAAGGTGAAAATACCTGAGTGACTCACTAGTGCATGGAGGTCAGAAGCATTGCTCCCTATTATTGTAAAAGATTACATTGTCAGGCAATAATTCTTTATGTAAGATTGTGGGAGTAGGCCACAACCAAAACCTGGGCAGTTTAGGCAATGGGGCATGTCTGTTGTGGCAGTTCTTATTCAGAGTGAGTGCAGTTTGTTACCTGGCCCTCTTGGATTTTAAGGCCTTTCACTCAGGAATGCTTTTTTGGTCCACCCTGTAGTACCGGTGTAATGTATGAAAATGCCTCCCCTATGTCAATGCCCGCTTCATTGTGTGGCGGACACTCAAATTCAGAAAGAAATGTTTATCAGTGACTCCCCCATTGTCGGGTCGCGGCTTATTCCGTACATCTTTTGTTGGGGGGCATTGGCAAAGGGGGGGGGGGGCAGTGAAATACATTACACCGGTATTACATTTTGTTGTATGAATTAGGGAAGAACAATGTTCTCCATGTCCAGTGCATTGGTGATGAAATGGCTGCTGATGTCATCATTGTGAGTCATGTACCGGTATATCACTACCAGTATATGGGGCATGTTGACAGGTCAGGCTAGGCCTGTCGACAGCATCATATGGTGTCGTATTATTATAAAATATCACGGGTGAATATGTAATCGAGTCTGGCATGTCATGTGCCATGAAGTCTGATCTATCATTGTAAGCTTGAGAAGAGTGATTCACCGCTCCTGTCTTTTAAATGTAGGATGAAGGCTTGAAGAATCTTGTTGAAGAAACGTATAGAAAGTTGAAGGAATCCCAGCGTCTAGGTAAGTTTAACAAATCAGTACTATCAGACTGGTACTATTGACTCGATGAATATGATTTGCTTCTGTCCTGTTCCTAAATAGATACATTGTTTAGGTGTACATTAATGATGAGTCATCCATTGTCATAATGTTGATTTGTAGATCTACATTATGTAGGCCTATGGCAATCAATGTTGTCTAAATCAATGCAGCCTTGCTAACACTAACCGTAACACATGGCAGCTTGAGTGTCAACCTGGTTGGTCAACAACATGATGTAGTCATGTGCGACAAAAACAGCTTGAGTTGGATTGCCAGGCTGAGATAACTAGTGGCATCAAATACTTCTTACATTCTGTGCCCTTGAGCCACATCATGCCCCCATGCTGACCTATTGATTATATCATTATATTCATACCCTGGTTATTTCTACCCAGTTTTGTATTCATCACACATAGGGTACAGTACTGCTTGAATTTAAGTGACATTATGATCGCGAGAGAATCGGGACTCAGATCGCGCACAGGGCATATGAAATCGCGTTTTNTTGGTTGTTGAAGACAAACTGAAAGTTTTCAGTTTTTGAAAATTCATGGTGAGTGATTTTTAGTTCCCAGGTCCTTTGGTCCTGGTGTGTGATTTGATGATGAATTATTTTGGCGAACTGCCGGTGATTGCTCAATGTAGACCAACAAACACTACCGGTGGATAACGTTTATCTAATCATGGAACGCGTATTAGCTTGCGACCAGGGATGGAACATTGATCATTCTGCTCGGAAAATTCCGTGAGTTTTCATTAGAGTTGTCCTCTATTCACAACTGTTTGGAACTCCAGACTGTCCAATTAAATATAGCACTACAGTACTGCTTGAATTTAAGTGACATTATGATCGCGAGAGAATCGGGACTCAGATCGCGCACAGGGCATATGAAATCGCGTTTTTCTCGTGTGGGTTGACATGGTTGATCGCTAATTTCTCGCGACCAGATCGCTTTCTAGCCGCGAGAAAAACGCTGTTGTTTCAAACCCGACAACTTCAAAAACCACTGGCCCGTGGCGGTGGTTAATTAACCAAAACAAATTGCCGTAATGTGCCAATTACGAGAACTTGTGAACGGGTGAAGTTGATTGTCTGTCGTGACGAGTGGGTTTGCTTTTGACGGTCATTTCGATCCTTTCGACGAAGATACGGTACATACTGTACGCTGGGAAGGCCTGGGAATTCTTGTTGATTGTCCGTCGTGACGAGTGGGTTTGCTTTTGACGGTCATTTCGATCCTTTCGACGAAGATACGGTACCTACTGTACGCTGGGAAGGCACTGGGAATTCTGTAACCTGTCTGTTAATTATTGTACTAGGCCTACTTTGGTAATTCCTGTCACTAAAGGTAAATAAACACCATCAACTACGCTGAAACCTTGGAGGAATTATATACTGTCAGTATAATTCCTCCAAGCTGAAACTCAGTAATATTTCGTCAGTGACCTCTGCCACTCACGAATCTGCATATTATAATGATTCACTCGTGACCCGAATCTGCCCAGATCAGATGGATGTCGCATGCTCTTCTGGCACACTGCCAAGCCACGCATGGTAAACATTTGAAGGGATGCTGGTTGATTTTTCGGCAAGTCCGTTTTAATATTGAATTTCAGTTACTGGCATATCATGACAACACATGACCACATCATTTTAACATTTTTTTTAGCTTTCTCGTTGCAGATAGACGTTTGATGGCTCCAATTTGATCAGTCCAGAGCTGATTCATCGACATCTTGTTGTGTCATTGCGGGGGGTCGCAATTTTTCCCACTGCTTGATATCGCTATCGCTAACTTTGCTAACTCTTTCTTTTTAATATTGAACGAATAAATACTTATATGAAATCTACAAATCCTACTAACAATGCTCATGAGATTTTGCATGGCTTATTTTTGATCCTGCGTGTTATTCAGTTTGTTGAATCAGTAAAAGAGCCAAGGTAAGTCTGCCTGCTGCATGATAGGCAAAGCCGCTAATGACGGCTGGCTCTGGACAGTACCGGTACATGTACGTCAGAAGTGCACAGAGATCATGCCCAACCCTGTCATCGGCAAAAGAATATTTGTACGTACGTATACTCTGCCTCCTCTTATTCTTCTCAACATCTGGTCTATCCTCCGAAAGTCCGATCTCAGGTTGAGGATGAGCCGGCCGTCATTAGCGGCGAATACTTACCACGGCTCATTTGACGATAAAAAACAAACAACACGCATGGAATTTAAGCAAGCCAGGCAAAAGAGCATGATAGTAGAAGAGCTTTCAAGTAATTTCCTTTATTATTTCATGATGGAATGTTAAGAGTTAGTCAGTGGGCAAAAACATCGATAATGCTAGACTTGGTTTGATAGATAAAATCGTTCATGGCAATTCCGCTCTGTGTTCCCCTATCGAAAAGTCATGCTCTCTCACAGTCTGGCTTGGCTATCTTTGGTTTGGCGCCGATCGATGCAACTTTGGGGATTTTACCTAAAACAGAAAAAGAAAACTGCTGACATAATTTGGTTTTTTATCTGCTTTTGACCATTGACTGGAGGTGATCACACAGGATAGGGCCGAACGCAATGCGACTTGGGCTTTAAAATTATCTCCACGTGGTTTGAGACGATATGGCTAATTTGCATATCAGACCTGTCCAGACCCCGGGGGTTCCAGTGCCGCTATATTCACTTCTAAATTTCTGGGTGCCGCCTAAAGTATGTTGTGTGATACGACCACCAGACGGCAACTTTGATGGCCTGGGGGGCCCAAATTTTCTAGTGTAGGGCGAACGTGGAGGGGGGTGTGGGGGCACTCCCCCAGAAAAATTTGAAAATTTAAGTGCTTTTAGATGCATTTTCCTGGCATCTGAGAGCAAAATACTTGAATTTAGAATTGGGTGCCGCCAAATTGCGTTTTGGTGCCGCAGAGATCCCCTTTAAAGCTTCCAAAGTGCCGCATGTGGCACTCGGTTCATTTTTCCTTGGTGCCGCCAAAATATTTTTAGGTGCCGCCGGCGGCTCTTGGTGCCGCGTTTGGACATGGCTGGCAGAAGTGTCACTCACAACATCATCAACATATTCAATAGCGTGGTGTGACGCTCTGATTGGACAGTCGCCTCTTCATGTTTAATGCTAATAGTTCAAGGTAACAATTCAGACTTGTTCATAATCCTATTTTATGCTGCGGAACATGAATAGATGAACCACTTGGGCCTGATAGCCTATTGGTTATCACGTCCGCTTAGCAAGCGGCAGGTCCCAGGTTCAAATCCAGCCCGGGCCATATGGGATTTCATTCCCGGCTCTACACGTCCGTCGCATGGGACAGTAAGCCGTGGTGCCTTGTACTTTGTGTCTTTGCAAGGGCAAGTAAAAGACCCCATCCAAGTGAGGAACATGAGTAGCTTGAGATGGCCTCCTCCGTACTTACCAGGGCCAATAATGCTATAGCGTCGGCCCTGACGGAAAAATGAAATACAAATCTACAAAAACCACTTGGCCGCTTGGTGAGTGTTTTCAGGACCTGTGAAGACCTGCCACGTTTGAAATGTGGAACCTGCATAACTTCTATCCCGACAGATCGCGCTGCGAGCGGTTGTACCGAAGACGTCAAAAACAGAGCAAAGCGACGTAATGACGTCACATCGCGACGTCCTTAACGCAGTGCAACACGGACAAGACGTCGGAAAAAGGTCCAACCGCCCACAGCGCCGCCTAGTGGCGGGAGTTCTGCAGGTTCCGCATTGGCCCGTTCTCAAATTGGCATGTCCTGTCGTCGTGTTGAATTACGATTTTCATACTGAACAGATAATTATCAGTCTCCGTCATTGTATTTTCAGCCCCAGATGCAAGATCAGAACCCAAAACCAGACTCACACGGTAAGTTATACTGCAGCAACAGTGGCCATCTTGTTAATGGTACACTTACAACTTACAAACCACTGCATACTGTTACTTTGGTTGAGCACAGACTCTTGTTCAGGAGGCGATGATGAGTTACGTGGTCAATCAAGCGTGAATATGCCCAGACATTCTGGAAAAGACTTAATGGGCCAGTATTGCCACTTGCGTAGCTGGCGCCACCAGTGGTGATTGCATCATCCTCTAAAGCCTGGCGCAGATCGACCTTGCGACTGGATGCAAATACCTGCAATGCCGTTGCCGGCAATGGTTGCGACTGGCTGAAAACAGTTGCAACTGATCAGTTGCACAAACAGGTCGATCTGAGCGGCCCGGCAACGCTATTGCCGACCGTTGCAGGTAGTTGCAATCAGTTGCACATGTTCTACTCGTTGCCGACCATTGCATCTAGTTGCATTCAGTCGCAGTCGATGTGCGCGCTCTGGCAATGAATATCCTCGTTTGTGGTGCACATTAGACTGGTTCGTAGTCCCAACTGGCTCCGATGTTGGGACCGGGAACCAGTCTAGGTGCACAGCCATTTTGAATGTTTATCACATGACTCCCGAGTACGAGTTGTCCGTTCGGAAGACATCGACAATTTCCGTGTAGCATTCAGTTCAGTTGCATGTGTCGATGTGCGCGCTCCGGATTGAGACTGGTTTGTGCCACTTGTTGCCGCAATGACCAGTCGCAATCGATGTGCGCTGTCCGCTCACATCGACAGCGACTGTTGCAGGTAGTTGCATCCAGTCGCAAGGTCGATCTGCGCCAGGCTTAATACTGTAGTCTTGCCTTTCGCCCCAGTGTTGGAGAATGTATGATTACAATACAATGCATACGTGGATACCCTAGGAACGAGAGTTACTCTACATGGGTCAAGGTTGATAAGCGGTAGTTTGACAACATTGTCAGTAGAGGTCTCCCTTAACGTGGGTATGTTTAGCATAGGTTTGGGAAGGAATACAGTGACCCTTTAAAACAAATAACGACATGTAACAGTTGCTAGTTTTCAAGGAACTTTAGTTTGTTTACTTGCATTTTAGTTCCAGTTTATGAAGAATATGGAACGAGAAATGTGCGAGGAACGAAACCACCGGCGCCGACTGCCCGCCACCAGTATGAATATATCTTTGACAAACCTGGGAAAGGTCGTTCACGGGACAACTCGCCCGCTGGAGGAATCGTTAAACATGAGTACGGCATGGCGTACGAACCGTTCGCCTCGCCTGAAGATCACGAGATGAAACCGAGACCACAGCCGAAACCGGGTACGAAGAAACCGACTGGCGTGAACGCGGTCCCGAAACCGAAACGTTCTCATTTGTACGAAGTGATTCACGCAGACGATCGCGAGGCCGGATCACACCGTGCACAACCGCAACTCTACAATGGAGGACGATATGAGGCAGTTGACGAGGTGCGTGGCACGACACGCCACAAGCACGAGCAAGGGAGGGAGGAGGAGGATATTTACGACGTCGTCGAAGTCCCGCCGATTCCTGTCAATCCGCCAGAATCGCCGACCTCGCCTTCGCGGTATTCGCGCTCGTTTGAGGATTATCTGGTACCGATACGCCGCGGGTCGGTCGATGCCGTGGAGGGGTCCGGCACCGATGACGAGATACTCGAAGAAGATACCCTTGGTAGTCTGCCGGATTTACCAACTGCGGACGCGGGGAATCATCCAGATGACAAAAAGGATGAAGGACAATCAGTCGGACTTTTGGAAAGCGTCCTACAGAAGCTGAAAGAACCGAAAAAACTCGGTAGGAAATCATCTACGCCGGAAGTATCAAAATCGAAGAAGTTGTTTAGCTCGCGTTCCTTGACGCGGCGACCGAGGTCTTCCCGCCATAATTCTTTGCCTGCTGGTGTCGATATCGTTATGATAAAGTCACAAGAGTGTGATAGTTTGAAATCGGGAAGTGGGAGTGCTGGGACGGGGAGTATTAAATCTGGAAGTACGGGTCCGGGGAGCGTGCAGTCGTCTGGAAGCGTGGAGGAGTACGTGGATATGTCCGGCACGACCGGGAAGGAGGAAGACCCTTCGCCATCGTCGTCTGGAAGTCTGGGCGATTCTGGAAACTCGCCGATGCTGCCGGTCCAATCCAAGCCTCAGACTCCATCAGTACGAGGTCGGACATGTCTTCCACCACCGCCGACCTTAACACGCGGAAATTTAGACATGGGCGAGGCGAACGTTCAAGAGATGTTCAGTAATATAGCCAACATGAACCTGCAGACACTGAATCAGGTTCTACGGGACCTGGAGTTGCCGAAAAAGTCAAAGAGTGTGGCGACGGATCTTGTTTGGGACAATTTTATCTTGGAATCAGAGGTGCCACTGATGAGATCAGCTGCTCTGGCATTCTATAAAGCCTTGCTGAAGGCGAGCATGGAACCCCTTGTACTTATGGTAAGAATATTACTACAAGGCAAAGAATCTATTCACGGGATTTTCAAGCGGTGTGATGCTGTATCCTTTATCCGTGGCCAACGCCGCGGAAACAAACAATGGTTGCGACGTTGCACCACTAGAAATTCACGTGAATAGATTCTTACCTTAGGCTGCACTTAAAGTTAAAAGTTAAAGTTTGGGTTTATAGTCTGATATCAACAACGGTAGAGGTTCTCATCCGACTTTAAGAAAATGGTGCCCGCCATGGAGGGGGACAGACCGAAATGTCACCCCGAGAAAACATTGTTGACCGAGGCCGCTTCGGCCGAGGTCAACAATGTTTTTTCGAGGGGTGACATTTCGGTCTGTCCCCCGACATGTAAGGGCACCATTTTCTATATCGTACCTCTGTATTATAAACGGTAACAGATGACCAAAATTGATCATAAATCTACATGTAGGCCTACATGCCGAGTCAGTCATGTCAGTCGAAGAGAGAAGCGCTGAGCGCATTTCGCGCCATTGCTACCAACAGATGCGATGACGTCATTACGTCACCCAGTAGTCTTGAACGTTAGTTGTGGTGTTGATATTTTTGGTGACTGGGAGGGGAATGTCGATGGTAGTCAGCTGCCCTGCATTCAGTGAGACTTTAGTGAAAAGTCTCTCTGAATGCAGGGCAGCTGACAGAGATCTGTGGTTATAAGTATTTATTAGCAAATGCAGATTTGTAGGGAAATGGAAGGGCTGGGGAGATATTCATCCTGCGAGAAAACGTTTTCAGCAAAAAAAATAAACAGAGAAACTGACACGTGAAAAAAATAAAAATTCCTATCGCAAGGTTCGAACCCGGCGCCCCGGATTCAGAGCCGGACGCTCTACCGATGCGCCAGCTGGCCACGTCATGACGGTGACTGCTCAATAAATGTTTATAAACATATCCCAGCTACTCAACATATTTTTATGTTAATTAAAATGACGTTGCAAATCAGAATAATCTTCCAAAATCGCATTTCACAACATCCACAGAGCAAGTCCCCAGCAAATCTGTCAGCATATCGCTACATAATGTACCCATCTACGTTCACAGTCACTAAAAACGTGAACCAACCGTCCGGTATGTTCCATCTGAACATTAGACGCATTTCATCTATGAGTCCCAGGGATTGCGCTAGGCTAAAATTTTCTTTAGCCACAGTAATGGAAATGCATTGGATCACTCTGAATTCCTTTAGCCACTGATGTGAATTTTCATCATTTTCCTGGTCGTTTTCAAAGATTTCTGCCCATTTGGGGTCGTGGCTAATGCTAGCGCAATCCCTGAGTCCAATTCTATTGAGTGACCCGTGAAAAGTCTTTGGCTAGCTTCGCTGTTGGCCGCTACGCGGCGCGTTGGGCCCTTGCGTCGAGATGCGACACACATTGAGGTTGCCATGCAGGCAGCGCGGACCGGTCGGTGAGGTAGGCCTACCATTTATCACGCCAGTTTAGCCTGCTGTTTCCTCTACTCCACGCAACACTTCATGTATTCGAGTTATATACGCCGATACCCCGCCAATCGACACCAAAATATGATTCGATCTGAGCTCGAGTGCCTGATATCTGACTTCAAACATTCGAAGCGGTCAGATGAAAAAACGTTAGCCATTTTGTTTTAGCCACGCCCATCCATGTGACATTATGCCATGTAACATTAGAAAATGTTACACGGCCACGTGATGCGTATCGGCCAATCAAATTCAAGGATTTTACCTTGAGGTACGATATTACACTTTAACCCCAGTCTATCCTGAAACCTTTCAGCAGAACTCAGATGAGCTGCTCATTCAGCGCTACAATCAAGCATTTCCGACTGGAACTGCACCCATTTATACACCTGGGTGGAGAGAGGCCAGTGAGGCAAAGAGACTTGCCCAAAGTCTCACGCAACAGTGGGATTCGAACCGGGACCCTCTGACCGCTAGTCGGAGAATAGAAACACTACACCACTGTGGCTCCTACATTTATTTCGTTTGTTGTACTACGGACCCAAAACTTCGAAGTACAGTCCTCCCTCGCTCTTATGAATCTCGATTTTACGAACTCACGGATATTACGAACCCAACGTCTGGCTCCCAAAATTCATGCCCCCACGGACGAATCCTCGTTATTACAAACTCCTCGTTAATACGAACTGAACCCTTGGACCCCGAGGGGTTCGTAATAGCGAGGGAGCACTGTATTGAGTAATGTTTTTTTCTAGCGAATGAGACTTAAACTCTTGTTTGGAGTGTCAGACTCTGAATGAAACGAGTGCTTCATTTCTGTACTCTGCAGTTCCCAATATTTCCCAATTCAAATTCCCTTGTCTTCTCATTTCCAGGTTTCCTTCGATAAAGTCCCCGATGAACTCAGCTCCAAATTTCACTGCAACGGCCTAAAACAGAGGTGCAACTTCGAGGACGACATACCATGTCAATTCCACCCGGATTCAATTCTACAGCAGATCGTTGGCGCCAACATGGGCACCGCGCTGACGTCACACTGCCGAGTCACGGTCCTCGAATACACAAACATTTCAACCCTGGATAAATATCTAGACACGTTTATCGATGACACTGACGAATATTTCCGCGAGGTTTGTTTCATTTTGGTACAACTTTTACAATACTGCATTTATCTCCTTGACTGTGGCTACGAATTTTCTGACCTGACCGCCGAAAGTTTACTAATCACCCAAAGCGGCCAATCGAAGAACCACGTCTTGTTAAACCCGGGACAGGTGCATCCTGGGAATGGCGACAAGTTGAAAATGATGTGTCAAGAAATCGTGACGCTCATTCTTAAACTACACGAGATCGATTCATTTGAGATCTATGACAAAATGTCGCATTTGCCTTATAAGAAAACTGTGATGAAGATCACGCAGTTATTGAGCGCGGGACAGTTTTCGAATCTGGTACAGGGTCTGGACATGCTGGGCTTCGTTCTGTGGGGCCCGACGAAGGAGTTAAGACAAATACAGCGGAGTAATAACATCGCTTTGGAGTGCCAATGCTGGCTTGACGTGGAGTGCGCTAAGATGGTAAACAGTCTCGCACGAGGCGAAGATCGGGACTCCATATGGACCTACTACCATGTAAAATACTTGTGCGAGATGGACGGCAGAAAGTTGGCCACGATATGCGACACATATAATCTCGGCGCAAGATAAAGATTCATGGCGTTCGTTTACCGGATATAAATTTTTAATGCCATCTGTGTCATCATTGGTATTCAACATAAAGCACAAAGAACGGCACACAAAGAGCTGTACAAGGAAACGTATGGAATTGGAGACGACGTTTCCTTGTGTCATCATTGGTTCATTTTAAAAACAGCCATGGACAACAAATTGTGAAATATATCTGACAGAATGTCAAACTGGCTGGGAACAATCAGGTCAGCGCTGAATGAGAGACCAGGGTAATAATGTAAAGCGCTTATAGACTAGTTACAGCAGAAAGCGCTTTTAAAAAGCCTCATGTTATATTATAAAGTGATGCGGGAGAAATGAATGTGGGATGGTGACCTAATCCAAATGGGAGACTTACTGCTGTTAGAAATAGAGGCCGCCTGTAGCGGTCCTAGAACGTCACAAAATTTGACGTCACAGACGTAGGCCGTGGCGTCCACGTCTTTACGGATGATGTCATGGCATGCATTTCTTCTCTGCGATGCCAAATTTCGTGACCTCCTAGAATGGCTAACTGTTGGCGGCCTCTAACGGCAGTAAAGTCTCCCATTCTAAACATCGTATTGCGTTGTGTGTTTTGACTGAGAGTGCGATGAATTTGGTTCGTACACCTATAAAATGGGCTTTTATTGATGTCATTTAATAATATCGACTATTACTCCTATTACACTCTAAGTGTCACGCATGATTCAGCAAACATTTTAAATTGTGCCTGGTCAGGATTTGGTTTATTGTTGTCGGGCTGTAACAATGGAGAACCTGCACCCTTATAGGTGGCGCTGTCAGCATGGGATCCGTTAGACGTTAAAAATGTGACTAAGCGAAGCAATGGGGATCATAACTACGATAGAGGGCAGTACATCATAACCAGGTGCCATATAATCGATGCCTTTTGTGTTGGAAATTGATCAGGACCTGAATGTCCCTTTCATTTCAGAAGTTTTGACCACTAGTGACACCTATTGAGGTAGTGTGTTATGGTGCTCATAATATCACAACATCCTTTTAGCTTTTTGCAACCCAACAGACTGAGCTGCAATCATGATATCTGAAAGACATTAAAAACATGCCAAAACAAAGCAGTCACATCCTTTATGCCAGGGGCGGATCCACGATTTTGGAAAAGAGGGGCGCATGCGCTAGAAACATTGAAATCTGCAGTGAATTTCAATGATTTGCTCCAAATTTCAGAATTTATATAATTTATAGATTTGTTGGCCGAAAATGCCCCCCCCCCTTGGATCAGCACCTGTATGGTGTGCAGTTGGGTGGAATCTGGGTCCTTAGCTCACTGCGCCACCTCACGGCATAGTTTTAGTAATTTTATGAGTTCCTCCTCATCGATATCTTCCGTATTTGTTTTATTTGACGTAGATTCTGTGATGAAAATTTCGAAAAACATTTTTCTGTCTTGTTAATAATGATCGTTTAAAGTGTACAACACGTATGGTATTTATCTTCCTATCACAAGCAATTCAATTGCGGGCAAATTTTGTTGTTGACTGCCAACTCTCACCAACACCAACACCAGACGACTGTCATGTGAACACAGTTTAAGAAGCTGTTTACGGTACTGTGCCAGATTACCAAATCAAATCAACTATTGGTAAGACTTGCTTTCAAATAGGTTTGCCTTCGTTATGAAACAGACAGTAGCGCCATGGGAGTGAAGCGGCAAAGGGTTCGAATTCAGCCCGGGCCATATGGGATTTCATTCCCGGCTCTTCACGTCCGTTGCATGGGACAGTAAGCCGTGGTGTCTTGTACCTTGTGCCTTTGCAAGGGCAAGTAAAAGACCCATCCAAGTGAGGAACACGAGTAGCTTGAGATGGCCTCTTCCATACTTACCAGGGCTAATAATGCTATGGCTTTGGCCCTGATGGAAAAATCAAATACAAATGTAGCCTTGCTTCATGCCACTGCTAGACCCCATATTTGGCATTTTTTGTGGCTTTTGTAAAAATTGCTTACTTGACCATGTTGACCAAGAAATTTGTATCTCATAGGCAAGAGAGAGGTGTGTGCTTTAATGAGGAACCTTCAGAACTACCACCACTAGGAGGCGCTGTGAGCGGTCGTACCTGTTTTCGACATCTCGTCCGTGTTGCACTGCGACAAGGACGTCGTGACGCGACGTCATTACGTTGCTTTGCTCTGTTTTTGACGTCTTCGGTACAACCGCTCACAGCGCCGCCCTGTCGGATAAAAAGTTACGCGGGTTCCCCATTACGATTGCTCCCTATCAAATGGTGCTTGAATATTTTAGATGCTGCCTGGTTGCTCAAGACAGGAAGTACTTGGTTTTCCTATTGTCATCTTCTATGTGTTCCTGATTGGTCGAAAGTGATGTAGGCCTACTAGTCTAAAGGCCGGTGTCCGGAAGTGTGGTTTCCACAGGGTATAGACGATTCTCGAATTCGCAGATCTGTGCACTTCCACCGTAATCACAACCACAAGCTCGATCTGAAACCAGCCAATGTGACGCAATCCATGATTCAGCAATGGTTGACTTTGACACAACGTTGTCAAAGTCACTGTCGTGGGGTTCTCTACGTCACGTCATTCAGTTTCAGACCGAGGTTGTGTTTGTGATTTCGGCGGAAGTGCACTGATCTTTCTCATTTACGTCAATTTGAGAATTGTCTATTGTCTGCTATGTGTGGCCTGAATGGTCGAAAGTGATGTAGGCCTACCTGTTACCATCTTGTCCAAACAAGGCTATCGACTCCGTATCAACTCCGTCTCTAGCCTTGTCCGAATCATGTCATCTTTTCCGTTAATGCATAAATTATTAATGAACCTGACCCCTACTTGACCCCGCCTCCGAGCCAATCAGAACTCGCGAAACAAATCACCGTTGGACAGTTTCTTTGGTCTTCACGCTCGTATTTGTAACACGGATTTTGATTGGCACGTCGATTTTCCTTCGCGCCCCGATGATTGGCTGAGGCTCTCACCCCTCAGAAACGGGAAATGTGGTGGATTCGAACCAGGCTAGATGGCCGTCAGGCCAGATAGACTGGTGGGAACCAGATGACCTGTTACAGGACCTCTGCCCACGGTCCACTGCCCACGTGTGTGATTCCTGGAGCCAACATTGACGGTACACCAGATTGCTAATGACCTCCAACCGTAGCAGTGGTGGGGTGAGGACAGACATGTTCGGGTACACGTACACTTTGAGAGGATGTGCAGGGCCTACACGTTCGATTTTTAAGGGCACCTATGCTCAGAATGGTGAGCACCCAGGAGCGGGTCCAGGATTTGGGTAAAGAGGGGGCGCCCTGTGCTAGGAACATTGAAATCTGTATTGATTTCAATAGGGAGGTTTTGCAAATCTGACGAAAAACGGAAGTACGAAATACGAAATTGGACTTCATTTCCATGACGTAATGTATTTCAGGAAATGGTTGGTACCACAAATATCGCCTGCTGCAAGAGCGTCTTTTAGCATATTAAGCCTAGGTCACAAATGCACCGGGCCCCGTACGATTTTCCCCACCCAGCGGCTTGCTGCGGATTTTAGAGACTGAAACTCGGATCTAAGATGAATCATGCCGAAATCGCCTCAATAGATAGGCGGAAAGTAGGCTGGATCAAACTGGGCACCGTAGAAATTGGCCAAAATATCTGTTTTTACTCGCTGTACGGGCCCCGGAGTGGATATGTGACTGGGGCTTTACGTTAGACCGATAGAGTTACGGTGTATATTAAACGTTGAAATTTATCTTTCGTCCACTTCGTAGATACGAAGTAGAAATTTAAAAATTCAAGGTGCACCATAACTCTTTAGGTCTTACATGATGTGCTAAAAGACGCACCCGCAGCAGGGTCATCTCCAGAACTACATATAATTAGGTCCTGGAAATGAAGTTGAATTTCGTATTTCGTACTTTGTATTTTGTCAGATTTGCAAAACCTCTGGATCCGTGCCTGGCACCAATAGCTGAGTGTACTGTATAGAGCTTGTGCAGATGACGTCATCACGGAAAAAGACGCCATCTTGACGGTCAAATTTGACGTCATACGACGTCGGCGACCCACGTGGTGCACTTTGTCGTCAATGCTTCAACCATGACGCGACCTACACGTGGCGCACTTTGTCGGGGACGTCAGCATGGGGCGCTGCAGGTCAAAAGTGACGTCATAATGAGCCGCTGCACAAGCTCTATAGTCCATTTCGTGGGAATATTGTAGGCCTACCTGTATTACTGTTTAATTACTCTCTGCTGTATTTATTGTCAAGGACATGTTTCTACTCCTGTAATTGTAATAATAATAATAATAGTGATTCTAGTATTGTTCATCTCCAAAAATATCAATACTTTGTAGATATCTGTAGATTAGATGGTAATTTTCAATGCAATGCTTGCTATGGACCTTTACAACAAAGATGGCGGTCTAATTATTCTCACCATATGACGTCAGAAACTTGAAGCGAATCGACAGTCGTTTTGTAAACAGAAGGATGGTGTTTGTAAACATTGCCCTCACAGCCAATCAGAATGCAGGAAATGAGTGTTTGTAAACAAAGATTCGTCCCGTTTTGCATTAAAATTTTTTGGCTGACACATCGCTATAATACATGTACCATTCAATGGCTGCTAGCACGCAAAGCTGTTCAAGCAGGCCATGGGCACAAAAGTTTTGGTGAAATAATTGTCTGAGAGGATGCGTTTGGTAGTGTTATATCAATCATGCTTCAACAAAGAATGGCCACGTCATGTGGGAGAACTAGTAGGCCACCATCTTTGTTGGCAAGGTCTTTATCTTATTACAATGTATGTATGTACTCAGTGAACCAGTTTGCATTTTATGTGAGCTCAGAACATGAATATAATGTAACTGTTACAGGAGACGGTTTCTTGATGTCGTTTTGTCCTTCCAACAGACCCTGAAGCCCTGTCCATGTAGAATAGAATTGGGACACTTTTTACGGGGGGACATTCTTTGCTGTTACACCATGACCTGCCATTTGGTTCCATCGAATGATAATAGGTGGCAGCACTGCATTTGACAAATGTGCTCCAGGACTCATCTGTCTGGGCCCAGTTGGATTGGTACTGGAGCAAATGATATATTCTTTGAGTAACAGCGCTTGTCTTTTAAGGTGCGCAATCGCGCTTGTGCACCTAAAATCATACCGAGGGGTGCAAAAAAATGTGCACCTAGCACTCAAAAAAGTTGAAATTCTGCGCGCCTTGCAAATCTGTGATGTCGATGGATGTTATGGGAGAGAGTGTGGTAATGAATGTTAAAAGTGTTCGTAGTTAGTGGTATCGCCTGAAGATGGCAGTGTCAATATCGTGACTATGAACACGTGTGCTGAAGATGCCGCTGCAATCACCATAGCGAACTGAGCGCCTAAAACAGTTGAGGCAGAGGTAAAGAAACAAATTGTTTATTGAGATAGCATTTATTTACAGCTATGGGACTAAATTACACATTGTACAGCAGGCTGAAGAAACAGCATCACTGATGTACCTCCGCTGCGCAAAAGTTCCTCGGTACAACGGTTTCCTCCTGCTGAACATTAACTTCGACCACATTGTCTGTAAAACTAAAGTCAGTGTTCTGCATACTTGATCCGTTCTCTAATATTTCATCTCATCTGTTCTGGTGCTGTTGAGCTTTCCTCTTGGCCGTCCTTGACATTTGCATTTTAACTGCAAGAAAATGTCACAGTTAGGAATAACACCAAGGGTGTATTCGAATCCTTGTTCTTGACCGCACTCGTGCTGACCTAGTTCATGTAGTTGTTGACTCAACTCGAGAACGGCAGTCTCGAACACCGAGAATGCAACATGAGTCGGGCCAAGAACGTGTTCTTCTCAACCCTCCGCTGAGTGGGGAGTGAGAACACTGTTCTTGACCTGACGCGGGTTGCGTTCTCGGCGTTCGAGACTGCCGTTCTCGAGTTGAGTCAAGAACTACATGAACTGGGTCAGCACAAGTGTGGTCAAGAACGGGGATTCGAATACGCCCCAGGTCTCGGTAAAGTAGGACGGCACGCCGTAACACAAAATAGCACTGGTTTACATCATCAGTGGCACCATCACACCGATAACAATATACATAGTGCCAGTGATATCGTCCCGATTTATGGGACGCAGCACTTTACAATTATGAGGGTACAGTGAGTACTATCATAAATTTTTACCTGACTCTCGCGGTACCCGTGAACCATATAACATCTTTTGACGAAAGTTCAAAACGTCATCTGATGAACTTTTCACCTTTGACACCTCTTGTACTGAGACCACTTGTAAACCAGTCGCACTGCAAGAAACAATTAAGTATTCAACAAAGGATAAAGTGAATCCAAAATTGTTAGATCCTTAGGGAACCAAAACGACAAATGATATAGACAGCTGATTCTCATTCAATAGGTGTCCACAGAACTGGCGAATTTCTTGGCCCAGTTGCGTCACATGTTGATCTCAGCATGTTGACATATCAAGGCCTAGGTCACTTCACCTTCAGACTGTGCCAAGGTGCAGTGACATGAACCGTTGATGTTTCAAAATGCCGTCCACGGTGACCGCATGCCACCCTCAACCTGACGGCTCAACATGAGACATCTTAACCTCACTATTTTTTCATCATAATGCGCTCACCTCGTGTCAAGTGGAAGGAAACCATCGAGTGTGTGGTGTTCCTGTTCCTCCTCACCTGAAGGATAAATTAACATTTTATAACAAAATGAAAGTGAGTGTAAGGACAAGTGGTGCCTTGTACCTTGTTTCTTTGCAAGGGCAAGTAAAAGACCCCATTCAATGAGGAACAGGAGTAGCTTGAGATGGCCTCTTCCGTACTTAGCAGGGCCAATAATACTTTGGCTTCGGCCCTCATGGAAACATACCCAACCAACAATACTTACTACCTAATTGTACATCATCCTGTGCCTCTTCAGTAATTTCTATCACTTTATTCTTCTTCTTTTTCTTCCGTTCAACCTCCGCCTTCCTCCTGGATACTGAAACAGACGCCAGGAGGTCCTCGGGTAACTTTCTCTTCGCTAACAAAGCCACTTTCTCCTCCTGCAAAGAAATTTATTCAGCCATTAATAATCAGAGATTTTACTGATGTTAGAGGCTGCCTGTTAGCGGTCCTAGAACGTCATAAAAATTAAAATTTGACATCACAGACAAAGTCATGGTCTCCATCTCAATATGGACGATGTGGCGTGCACTTCTTCTCTGTGACTGACGTCAAATTCCATGACGTTCTAGGACCGCTAACTGGTGGTGGCCTCTAACGGCAGGAAAGTCTCCCATTTACTCAGCAGGAACTTGGGTGCAGGGTTGGAGGCATGCAGTTTTATTCTTCAGCCAAACTGACTTCAAATGGGCAAAGTTTTCTAGTTTCCTTCGCAATTTTCAGTTAGAACTGAATCAATCATAGGCCTACCTTTTGTTTTTTATACTGTTCGTCTAGTTTTCGGCGTTTATCTTTGGTCGAGGCCTTGTCTTTCTGAATCTGCTCCATGGCCAACTTGATGGTATCGAGGGCCGCCTGTCGCCCACTGGCGAATGAAACTGATTCTGGGGCTTCGTCATCATCGGTTTCATTTTGGACAAGATCACCGTCCTCTGCTGTAGAATCTAAAACAAAAAAATATCACAGCAACATGAAATTCTAGACCGAGGATCGAGTAAGACCTCTGCTCTGTACAAAAAGTGTGTTTGCGACTTTTCTAAGGCATGCAACTTCAAAAGAATTTTAAAATGATTGAAAAGGAACCCTAAATTTACCAACCATCACTTTCTTCTAACTCCTCATCGCTTCCTCTTTCTTCCAATGCTGGCGTTTTCGTTTTCGTCCCAAGGTCTGTTTCGAATTCTGGTTCAGAATCATCGTCATCGTTGAAAATAATCCTCGGCATTCTTCTTTATTTTGTATGATTTCGCAGATGGCAAGGATGAAGTGGGGTGACAATAAAGGAAATCTGAAAACTGGAAATNATCCCCCGGCATCGCTATCAGTAGGCCTACCGGTAGGCCTATCAGTCACTCACCAGCTGCTCACTTCAAACTCGGCCTTGACTAGGCCTAGAGGACCTCGGCCCACCTTCAGAAACTTCCCTTTTCGCTCAGCAATTAAGTACTTGAGGGATTTTCAATGCGAATCATGAAGAAACAAAGTATCTTCTTAACATGCTTACATGTCTTCAGTGCATGATGTACACGCAACAGTACATGGACATACATGTATACACGCATTTTTTGTTGTTAAACGTTATTGGTGGTATAGCATCAACTTTGTCCTCGGAGCCGGCCGTATTCCAGCGTTGGCGTGTGCCGCTCGACTGATTCCGTCTTCGCCGCCGCAGGGCTATCCTACCGGCGGCGATTTTCTCGCTTGCGATGTCGCCTGGTGCGCTGCTGCGGTGAAAATTCGCGTTATTATTTTATTTCAACTTTGGTTAAGCGTCCCACAGCTCAGCACCCTGGGAGTAGTCCCAGCAAGCTCCGAACCCAAATAGTTTTATGCATTCTACGTTGTGAGATACTTTTTCGATGTTTCACTTCTGACGAGACGAAAAGTATCTCTACTGTATGAAGAATACCGCCATCTTGGATAGACGTTCATCCGCGTTAGGAGCACTACTTAGTACGTACTGCGCATGCGTAGACTGATTTTCATAAATCTACAAAAATACATGACAGGACCCTAAACAATGATAACTGGTATATACAATGGTATATACAATGATATACAATGATGAATTTTCAAAAAATATGCGTATATCGTGTAATTCTAGACACCATCACCTGCGCACTATATGTTATGCGGCGGACGAATGGGTAATAGTAAATCGCCGGAACTGAGGACCCACTTCCGTTTCAAGATGGCGCGTATTGTTATACAGCCGAGTCGGACTCCCGACAAATCCCGAAGTACCCGAAGGAGGCCGAACGAGGCCGAGCCGAATGTAGTTTTATGTTGGGAAGTAGACTGGTGCCCGGTCCCAACATAGCTCACGGAATTTTTGCCTGTGAGCTATGTTGGGGTCAGGCACTAGTCGACCGCGCTTCTTACCCGGCCTGTACCCAAGGCGTGTACCAGTATATTTCTGGAAAAGTACAGTATACCCGTGTGGGTCTAAACTTGGATGTTTCACAAGTAGGCCTGCCATTTCAGTTTACTAGTATTCCGTATGTTGCAAGAATCGCTTTGTCTTTTCAACAAGAGGAGGGAGCTGAAAATCACAGTGTCAGGTTAGCCCAATTATACGAACCATATTATTTTTGTACATTTGCGTTGTTTGAAAAAATATTCCCACCAAGGTCACAGGGTTTAGATCTACGTGTAGGCCTAATTATCTGTTATTACGCTCTCGGGTATCATGTCAAACTCGCCATAAATCCCTTCGGCGTCGATTCCCTGGACCATTTTGCTCCTGGGTATATATGAGCTATTAATAGTGGAATCGGGTTTTATTCCTCCAAGGTGAGCAAGATGTGGGTGTATTTTATCGGTGATTCATTTGCCTCGGGTTTATAGCATCGAAGTATGGGTTTGCCTCGTGATCCAAATCGGACGTAGTTAATACTCAGCGCACCCAGGAACTGGCGGCAGACGGCCACGTGCCACAAAACACGAAAAATGGAAACAACAGATCTTTCTCTTAAAAATAACAGCACTAGTGGAACATTGGTCTGCCTTTCATGGTTTCCTTTCCTTAAACACAATTTAGAGACGCCAGCGGAGATCATATCCTTTATTATTAAGGTCCCTTTCACCTTGTTTCTAATTCTGACAGGTTTTATCACGAATTCGTTAGCATATGTTGTGCTTACAAAAGAAATGAAGCCTTCATCCACATTGGTACTGTTGAAATATCTTACCATTGCTGATTCATCCGTGATCATCTCGCTTCTCCTGTTGGATCCACTTGCAGACATCTATGCATATACACGTCAATTCGGATCATATTCGGAGTATTTTAAAATACCTTTAGAAGGTTATATCGAGATCATCTGGTTTTTGTGCAAGGTTAATGCTCGTTACGGTGTCGTTTTCGTTACGATAGAACGTCTTATTGCCGTACGTTACCCCCACAAGGCAAAATCCATCTGCACGATAGGAAATTCAAAATTGTGCGTCGCGTGTTTCGTTGTTTTTAGTATTATTTTTTATTCACCGTCTTTCGGTTTTAATCTCCACTATGTGTCTGATCCGTGCACCGGCAGACCAGTGCGTATTTTTACTTACCATCATTTTTGGGACAATTATTATTTTAATATGATATACGGAGTTGTTTTTGAGCCATTAGTTTTTACATTCATACCCATTTGTGGATGTTTTCTTACGAATCTATTACTCGTTCAGGCACTCATATCGTCAGTAGGACCGGATATCGCCGTGAGGGGGCGCAGTGACAAAAACAACAGGCTTCTTCTTATCAGAATAACTGTGTTGGTGTCGACGTTCATAGTCCTTGAACTCCCCGCTGAGGTATTCAGCTATGTACTTAGTTATGTAGCTGATAATATTCAAATGAATATGACTTTCAGTGCACTCGTTTCCATGTCGGTTTTAAACTCGAGTATAAATTTTTATCTTTATTTTATCACTGGTCGACGGTTCAGGCAGATGTTTTGGGAAGTTTTGAAATGTGGCAAGACGGGAAAAGTAAAAGTTCCGTATTTATCCAGTCAGGTCGCAGATAGGACGTGATGTTAGTCATCAAAGGGGCCCGGCCCCTTTAACCAGCGTGGATCCAAGTGGGCGGGGTGGGGCAGCGCACCCGGCACACGCCCCTCATTCCTTTTTCTTAAAATGAAGAGGTACGATAGCGATAAAAGCAACGTCTTTTGTGTCATTTTTCCTGTAGAAAAATGTACAGGCAATTTTTTCACGACGCAACGTCAACACCTAAAATGACGTCAATGACATCGTTTTGCTGGTAAATCCGCTCGCAGCGCCGACCTATCGGGATAAACCGCAGGGCGGGTTCCCCATTGAATTCACGGGACATGCATCCAGCATGAAAGGGAGGAACATTAGCCGCGGTTACACTACATAAAATCCCCGGCATTGCCGGGCTTCAAGAAACCCGTGTCTGAAAAACACGGGTTTTTGAGACACGGCAAGCTCGCCGTGCTTTTCGGAATCCCCGTGTTTTCGTCAGTTCTTAGCACGGCTACAGTAAGTGACGTCGTTTTCGCGCCTCCAACAATACAGAAATGACCGAAGAGTCAGTGCATGCAGCGCACCTGTCGCCGGACTACTAAACTTAAAGAAAATGTGTCACGGGTATTTTCGCGGGCCACGAAAATCATTGTTTATTTACACTTTGTTTGTTTTAGTGTCCAGTGTTTTATTGCCTTATGAGTAATTTGTTGGTGGCGTGACCCTCTAAAAATTCTTTTGACACCAAAAGTATTCAATTTGGTTGGTCGGCATGTCCCAAAAACTCCAAATAACATGATGTAAACATCCATGTTTACAAACATTGAATGTAAACAATGAAGTCGTGATACATTATCTTTAACTACAATGTAGTAGTGTGACCTCTCGCAGGTGTAGCAGTAAAAAGTGTCCCCCAGCAAAAAGTGTCCACTTCTATTGTTGAATGACGGATGAAGGCGCATAACTATAGAAACCAATCGCCATAGATTAGATTGTAACAGTAGGATCATTTGTTTCCAGGACAGTTTTTCCTAGGACATTCTTTCCTTCCCCACCTGGCTTTTCGTACACATGGGTCAGGAAAAACAGGGTATTTTGAACAGGTGTTACGTAGCTAATCTGGCGTTATTGAAATCGATTCCAAGACATAAAGCCATAAGCCAATTGTGGAGGGGAGGAACAAATTATTCGCCATTGTCCAAAGTTGGTCTGATATGACGGACTTCATGTAGGATTTCAGTACTTTTCGTGGCCTTGGTGGACGGCGTGTCGAAATAAGAGTTACGTAATATTTCGACGGTGCCGTGACTTGACCCGCATCCTTGCGTGCACTACGCCTTCGCCAGACTGTTGTGCGTGACCAACTTGAAAAGAAAGGAATGTCTGGATGTTGAAATAGATCGGGTGTTCGATTCTTATACCCAAGCAACTTATTGGGTGGGGGTGGACGGCTGAATACAATGATTATGTAATATTCATTGAACATGATGGTAACTTTGTGAACAGTAACAAATTGCCGAAATGTTGATGTCGGATTTCATGCTTTCGTGGCCTTGGTCATGCAGGTGCCAGAGAGTTACGTAATATTTTGCTTTAAATTCGAACCGCCGAGCCGCTGACGCACCATTCAACGAGCTGCACTGGTCGTGGACGGACACAGGGACGCATGGTTTGCTGCCGATTTTCTCCTCTTCGCCGATTTGCCAGGTCCTGCTTTTTGCCGATTTCTTCCCTGCTCTCTCTTAGAATATTCTCTGCATTTAAAATATTTTCCGACTTTTCATTTCAGACTGCCCTAGTGTCTCCTCGCCGACACGGAACCTCGAGGCCTTGCTCTGGTAAGCTTGCTTGCAAATGATTCCGACGAATCGAACCGTGGTTCGGGGGTGAAGGAATACCGAATTCCTAGGGCAATTCGGAGCCTGCTGCTTTCCTTCACGAACATGACGAAGGGCCATATGTGGGACCACTCCCACCCTGAAGTTGTAATAACTTGCACAATTGGCATTAAGCCTAGTTTATACTTCGACGCACGACCATCGCCGGCGACCGACGCGCGTTCTTGCGTTCGACGCCGACCCCGTCGTATGATTTGGTCGGCGTCCGATCGCGAGGCTGTTATTACTGGAGTCGTTTCATAACGGGTCGCCGTCGCTAATGTACGTTGGACTATGAATCAATTCCGCGAAGTCGGCGTCCAGATTTGATCGGACGTCGGACGCCGATGGTCTTGCGTCGAAGTATAAACTAGGCTTTACTCGGCGGCTTTAATACCTAGACGACCGTGGTGCATTTCAGCTGGTAGTTGAGAGTAGGCGGCGACCGGAGGGGTAAGGAATGGGTTGAAAGCGCTACCACGGCTGAAACGCCGGAATCTTGATTGGCGGAACGCTTCCACGACGCATTGCTTGCACGCCAGTCGGACTGAATTTATTGTCGCCGCCACTACAGAAGGGGTAGCGACTTGGGGGCATTGAACACTTGATTACCAGCTATCCACACCGCTTCACTCGGTAAAATTCGCAGCGTTTGGTCAACTGGCGCGGAGTTGATCGACGGGAGCACGGAGCAACCCGTACCAAGCTGGCCTGGGACACTATCATTGGCTGAGCTGATCATGTGGTCTTGTAACCATGGTAACCATGGTCGGACAAGACCTGAAAGCATGCTGATAGGCTAAAACTCTCCTGACGCCATCTGTTGACGAAACGAGGCGATTTCTACGAAGTGTCGACTAGAGGTAAACCGTGGTCCGCGGTAAAGAACTGCGTGGGTAGTTCTGGGTCCTCAAGGACTTGTGGCCACCCTCGAGTTGGCCCGCCGGATTTTATAAGACGGTGGCGCACCTGGTGATCATATCATACATCAACCGTCCTAGCCTTCTGGCTTTTCTCGCGTTACCGCTTTAGTCTTTTTCGGCGGCCATATCTGGCTAATATTCAGACTTCAATTCTAATTCTGGTTTCAATTCTTTTCAGGCCCGGGACCTCCTCCAGTGGCCGCCATCGGTTCTTCGAGCAGATGGTGCGGTGTTATATCTGCCAGTGTTTCTGTGGGTAAGTGTCCCCCTTATTGTTTCGGAAACGTTGGCATAGATATCTTCTGAGTCTATTGTCAATTCGCAGCTTATTCCGTCAAACAATAGGAGGGGAACGCTCCGATGGGCAACACTGGCAGATGATTGGATCCAAATCGTGTTCCGATTTCTCACAATATTATCCATGCTGTATTCGGCTCGGAGAACGCATGTGGCTCCCCTGGTGTGCCGGGAGCGGACTATCGTGACATTCACGTGGCTCCCCCTGTGGGAGCGGACTCGATTTACGTGGCTCCCCCTGTGGGAGCGGACTCGATTTACGTGGCTCTCCCCTGTGGGAGCGAACTCGATTTACGTGGCGCTCCCCTGTGGGAGCGAACTCGATTTACGTGGCTCTCCCCTGTCGGAGCGAACTCGATTTGATAAACGTGGCTCCCCTGTCGGAGCGGACTCGATTTTTTCACGTGGATTACGAATTGGACTGCCATTACGATTTGTTGGACTTGCGTCTTTGGATAGCTTATCATTCGTTGGATTATCGGATTATCGTTTTGTGGATTATATCAACTCTCCAATCCGTATTTCCGTCTTTCTCATTCTTTTCATGGTTTTCTAACCATGCTGTTGCAGGCCACCGTAAGGTATTGTAAACTCCTCTGTCGCCATTTTTCTTAGTGCGTTGCTATGTCAACGGACTTAAGAAATTTTCCGACAATTCTTCATGCTGGAGTTTATAACGTCTTACGAGTCCTCAACAGCGTGGGAAGAGAACTTCCAGCCGTCTCCAAAGTTACGGAGCTATGGATGGACCAACGATAAATTTGCCCTTGTTGGAGATAGCGTATTTTTCGCTTCCTCTCCTCATTCCGCTGGGCATTAACCCCTTCCTCCGCTTTTACCGGGATTTTTGGAGTTTATTTTTCAACTTCTCCTTCCCCCCGCCCTTCCACTGGACTTTAACCCTTTCCTCCTCATCTACCGGGATTTTTGGACTTAGTTTATTTTTCGACTTCCTCCACTGGACTTGGACAAGGATCAAGAAGACAAATCAATTAATAAATAACTTTTTATTTGTTGATTGATTACTACAGAAGAAAGACGAGCAAGAAAAGAACTTGAACTTCAGGAATGGAATCTGAAAAGAGAAACGAGAAACAAATATAATAAAAAAAGAATAAAAAAAACAGAAAAATAATGGAAAAATACCCAAAAAACCCCTTAAAAATTGCTCTAAGTCCAACATTTTATTTTTTTGTTCCACCCCTAGCGCCGAAACTTTCACGAGGTAGGGAGTAATCTCCCCTACCTTGTATGATAGGGAAGACCATCGGTGAAATCTCCCCGGCCGCTGTTTGTCGATTTCTTTTCAATGGACATCACTACTTCAGTAGTAAACTGATTTTTCATATCGTGAGAAGTGAGTTCTCACGATATGAAAATCAGTTAAGTACCGAAGTAGTGATGTCCATGAAAAGAAATCGACCGGCCAGTCGAAACAAAGGAGTGACCAGAACAAACAGCAGGGCAAGTCCACTGTATCAGACGTGACACTCTTATCCAGTGCTGTCCCTGCAACTTTTGAAACCAAGGAAATATGAAATTCCCTGCATCATGTCAGGCTCCCGTCCTTCTACGCCCCTGGTATGAATAAAGTAAATTGTGACTCATGATAATACGGATTTGCCCTTGTTGGAGATAGCGTATTTTTCGCTTACTCTCCTCCTTCAGCTGGGCATTAACCCCTTCCTCCACTTTTATCGGGATTTTTGGAGATAGTTTATTTTTCAGCTTCTCCTTTCCAAGCTTCTCCTTTCCTAATAAAGGCGTAGTTTGTTGTATTTGTCACCGATACGTCACAGACGTCCGTACGTCCGTGACAAATTAGCAAACGATGCAATAAATCAAAACGGACTTTATCATACCAGGAGCATAGAAGGACAAGAGCCTGACATGACGCAGGGTACTTAAACGTCCTTTGGTGCCATGAGTTGCAGAGACAGCACTGAACAAGTAAAAAAATATCACGAATTTGACCATGGCCTTGCCCCAGTCGACAGAATTCTTTACACTTGTATGTGGTTCTGGAAGGGCTTGACCACAGCATACTAAAATCTAGGAATATCTGCCCCCCGGGAAATGCCATAATAAAATGCCCCTAACTCAGGTCCTTCATCAAGGTCCTTCATGGAAATTTCATTTGCAATATCTACGGACTTTACAACGAATTCGAGCAGGCATACACAGCTCACGAGAGAAAAGTCATAGAATTGCAATGGAATAGGAGTAGATTGGTTCTCATCTTTGCCGCTCCAGCCCCGTGGCGCTCATTCACCCATGCTACGTCATAACGGGCAACCAAAATGGCGGTCCGCGCCTGTCTTTGTTGTGGAACGGACAGTAGCGCCGCAGGAGTGGAGCGGCAAAGACTGGAACCAGTCTAGAGAACAGGCGCTGACAATCACTTGACCATTGTTTTGTTCCGCTAGAACTTTGGCGCCATCTTTTGGCCACAAGCGCGGCTGACTGCTCCTGTTCAATGAGGGACCTTATTCACAAAGCTCCCGTAACTTTAGGGGTACGCAAATCCTTTGTCAGGCTGATAGTGCACAATAGGTTGTCCGCAAAAGGACAATAGTTTGCGCACCGTAAGTTACGGGTGAATAAGGTCCCTGATTTGGGGCATTTTATGTCATTTCCCGTTGGCTGATTTTATTGGACTTTTAGTATGATGTAGCCACGCCCTTCCAAAATCACATACAAGTGAAAAGAATCCAGTTGCAATTTGTTCTCGGTCAATAAGGAACCCGCATAACTTTTTATCCCGACAGGGCGGCGCTGCGAGCGGTGCGACCAACGACGTCAAAAGCATCGTGAAAATGTGGCGTCACGACGTCCTTGGCTTGACACGGACGAGACGTCGAAGATCAAACCGCTCACAGCGCCGCCCAGTGGGTAGTTCTGCAAGTTCCTCGTTGCAATTTGACTGGACTTAACAGCGGCCGGGGAGGAAAATCGGCAAATACGGGAAATCGATTATACTCACCAAGGATTCTCCGCTTCGTGACAAGCAGAGGAGTTGGAAGCCAGAAGATTCGTCTCTTTGACCATTACTTCTTCGAATACACGGCTGCAACGAAAAAGAAAACTTTGAATCAATAAAAATGAATTTAAAACATTATTTAGGACCCGTAACTCGCATAGAGACAGGGGGAAATGCCCCCCCCCCTCACCGATAAACGTGCTTCATACAATTTCTGACAAAAAATGGCATTAGTTCTGCGCCCCTTCCCCGACAAAAACTAGTACGGCCGTGATTCAACGTCGTAAGGCATTCAGGTCACGTAAAAGAATGTTTGCTTTCTCTCAAAATTTATGAAAGACCGACAAAAACCGGAGTAGTCATGTGCATGAAGAGACACCACTTATACCTTGTAAATTGGAGACTTTCCTGCCGTTAGAGGCCACCACCAGTTAGTCATCCATCAACGTCACGAAATTTGACGTCACAGAGAAGACATGCACGTCATCGTCATGACGTCATTCATAATGATGTGGACGCCGTGGCTTACGTCTGTGACGTCAAATTTCATGACGTTCTGGGACCGCTAACTGGTGGTGACCTCTAACGGCAGTGAATTGGCCATCGGAAATCGGAATGTGTTCTCACCTAAGTTCCGTATCTTCCGAACTTCATGGTCCGAAAGCGAAAGCGAAGTCGGGCGTCTCGTTCCCCACAAACGGTACAAGAGTCTGAGCTGTTGGACCCGACACGTTCCTCTGATCAACCATCCATAGAAGATGACAGCTGCAAAATAGGAAAAAAGTTCAATGAAGAAAATGTGAATTTCAACATCACAAAGCCTTCAGACGAAACGTCAGTTAGGTGTGACAGGAAATGATGTCGCCAGGAAAAAGTGTCCTAGGAACAATGATCTTATTGTTACATTCTAATCTCTGGCGATTGGTAGCTACAGCCATACACCTTCATCCGTCATTGAACAATACAACCGGACATTTTTTACATGGGGACACTCTTGGCTGTTACACCTGTCCGTGACTAGTGACAGGAACCAAAGTCACCCAGGAATTCAAGCCCAGTTTTTTTTCCAGCGCGGAATTAGGATAAGACTATAGAAACCATTCACCATCATTCGAATACAACCATACTATAGCAGACTATTGTAACTCGGACATCTGTTCCTTGGACTACTAATTCTTTCACACCGGCGTAATATGTTTGATTGTCCCCGTTTGGCAGTGCCTCCCAACAAAATATTGACGGAATTAGCCGCGGCGTGACAATCAGGGAGGCACTGATGTCTCTCTGTTTTTGATTGTCCGCCAAAAAATAAAGACACCGGATGTAGGCCTAGGCCTATCCTAAGTCATTACGCCGGTCATTGCAGTTTGTTTTTTGCATCACCCCTTATTCTCCGGCACATTGTCCCTTCAATTTCACCCGAAAACTGTCTAAACAGAGCTACTCTCTGGCCAGTTAATATCGGAAGCCATACAGCAGAACCACTTTCATCATATGGTTGTCGCCGTGTTGAAATATCTTTGTGACTTACCGGAATAAATTGAAAATTCGACGAGAAATTGGCAAAAAATACTCCTGAAATTTACCAAAATGGCGGACTTCCTGGTGGCAAGTCTCTTCCGGTCATGTACGCAGGTCATGTACGCAGGACTGTGTCCCTCAACTTTGACCCTGGTTTGATTGTGAATAGGGATCACCTTCACCACACCCTATTGAAACACGCCAAGTCCTCATCGCGAACAGGCAAAGGTGTGGGCTGAACAATGGCGCCGACCACGTGAGCCACCAACGACCATGTTCATTACATCATTCCCAGCGAAACGCTCTTCAAAACCATTGGTCGTACATGTTGTTTAGTGGCTTTTGTGGAAATGAAACAAGCCCCTCAACAATCAAGACCTCTTCCTACACAGTTTCGCCAGGTGTAATAGAATCTAATGTCCCCAGATATGTGATGTCCCCCAATTACGGATTAAGCGGCATCATATAGGACTCTAGAGATACCAAGACAAACAATACAGGGGGACATCAGAAAGACGGGACATTAGATTCTACCACACCTGTTCTGTTTGTGATGAGTGGTGCGGTTTTCACAGCCATTGGGTAGATAACGCGCCACTGAAATTCTGCTTACCATCTCCCCAACTTTGTGCAAACCGCACCGGTCACCGCTAAACGCGCCGGAACGGCTGAACATGAATCCGGTGTAACATCTGCGAGTGTTTCCGCATGTCAGCGTTTCCTTAGATTGTGAAACGGTGCCGGGCGGCAGATTTTCAGACACATCGACACGTTTCTCTGTGCGTCGCTTTCAAGTCGCGGCTTATTCCATCAAACTATTTTAGGGAAACACTTACACTGCAGATGGGGAACATTCAAAAACGTTACACTGGAAACGGGCATGGACCGCGCCTCTGCTGTTTTTTCGCTCTCGTCGCGCGGTGTTCACAGGCATCTGTTCTTGCTCAAAATGATGATGGGCGGATTCTAGACTAAATACTTGGGAAAACCGCGTGCAGGAGTGGAAAACCGCTCCTTGGTCCATGGAGACGTTTGGGGAATGGTTGTTAAAACACCTTCTGATGTAGGCCTACTCCAGGGCCGCAGCTAGCTTTTTCCGCGGGGGGGGGGGGCTTTTAAGNTGAGTATGACCGTCACTTGATTACGTCATGACTGTCGGCAAATTATTACGTCATGACATTCGGCACTTGATTACATCATCGCCGATACCTAACGAGGACCATGCAGTGTGTCGATTGAAAATACTCATTTCTTACAAAAATCCAAAAATGACGCGATGTTTGCTATGTACACAAGCTTGGAGGAAAGCCTTCTGGAACCGCCGAGCAAGGACGGAATATTAAAGCTGAACTGCACCTAATTCTGCCGCGGCTCTGCTTTAAATTTTATTTCTAGCTGGCGTAGGCAGTTGCAATCCGAGACGCGAGCGTTCACTTGAGATCAAATGACATGCTGAACAACTCACGTCCCCGACTAAAACGCAGTCAAACTCCGATTAGACCCTACCCCAAGCTTTTCTCACGAACATAATATGTACGATACAATACGTTATATTATTCGACCACTCTGTCCGCTTTTTAGGGCAGTAGCATAGTATGACCTAGTACCTTCCGCAATAATGGGTCATATGAATAAAGACTAGTAAATGCCTTTTCTTGAATTTTGCAATACAAATGCACTAGGTAATGCTGTACAAATCAGAAGTAAAAGCATTTGCTAGGCTTTATTCATATGACCCAATGGAACGCAAAGGTGCCCGTAGATCACTTGATTCGAGTTTTCTGACAAATGTAGTCAGACACGAAACGGGCACGTCGGATGGCTGTATTGCTGACGAATTCCATCCTACATCCTAATTTTGTGATGTCATTCGCGAGTAATACGACGCCACCATCCCAAAACTTACGATGTACAAACTACGGCCCCTCCCTTCACGGCCTATCACAGACATTAAACAACATATAATTGTGTCATTTAACCAAAAACTACAGTGATTGACATCATAAAACAATCTACACGTAAAACCCGGTGGTGTGGTGTGGTGTGGTGTGGTGTGCGTATATTGCGTTGATAAATGCTGCAAAGTTATCAAATTTTAAATGCATGATTCGTATTCGCATCTGGCCGCCAGAGGCGCCAGCGTCAAAGTTGGCGGAGAGAACTCTGGTGGCAAGAATCAGTAACACTTTCACTGGCCTTCAATGAAGTCCACATGCGTCGTCTCTAGCTGGGGACGAGGCACCCCGATTAACTCCATCCAGTGGCCATAGACGGAGGCACAAGTTAAATTTTCATGCGCAAGCACACATTAAGTGAGTTTGGCATGGTTCGTTTGTTAGCATGGTTAGTATTTAAACTGAGAATGAAATATCACCCTACGTCTTGTTAACACTTCACAGAGCGAGGTATGTACACCGAATTTCCCCTAAAAAACTTATTACTAATTAGCGGTCCAACTCCCACTGGACTCCATCTCTCACTCTTTGTGGAGCTCTCCAGAGAGATGTAGCTCCAGATTGAACGAATCGTAGGCAAGAAAAGCTGCGGCGTATTATCATTTATCACCTGTTTTCGTCGAAATTCTTGAGTTAGTGGAGTGACCCGGATGTTACAAAAGATGTGACAGGGTCGGGAAAGGGAATGTGCGTTCTGAAAGCTCTAGAAAGTGCATGTTCTTTTTCTCATGACAACTCCATGTCGTCAGCTAACTTCAATTTGGCTGAGCAGTATCAAGTTCGGTTTCCCTTTGTTTCTCCTCATGATGGAAATAATACTGATCTATTCGTGTTGGTAAAGANCAACGACCTTCTGGCCTGCTTCCGCTTTCTTCTTGTCCACGCGATACTTGTACCAGAAGAACTCCCAGACAAGGGCTATCAGGGCAAAGCCGACCCCCATGAAGATGAGCAAGAACACGCCTCCAATGTTCCTCAAACTGATACCCTCGCTTTCGTCCTCGACTTTTGGGCACACCTTCATGTTGTATTCCCACCAATAGGATTTCATATCCTCTAATTTTCGCTGATTGAGCAGTTTCAGGACGCTGAAAGAGGAGACAAGATAGCTGCTGTGATTTGTGGCTGACCTAACACGCCCCCTGTCGCTGAGACCAGTTCAAGGACCTCATTCACAAAGCTCCCTAAACTTTATATAATGATACGCAAATCCTTTGTCAGGGTGATAGTGAACAATAGGTTTCCCGCAAACGGACAACAGCTTACGCACTTCGAAAGGTTCGCCGTGAACGAGGTCCTGAACTGTTTACTTACGCATCTGACAATTCATTCCTGAGGGCGACCTGTCCTTCTTGTACCGCGAGGGCGTAAGGCTTCCTACTGAATTCCTCTCCCACCTCCCAGAAATGGCAGTTCGTCAACACTGCATACTTGTTTTTGGTGGCGTCGCCTGAAACAGAATGACGACAGTACATGTTTTGGGTGCATACACGGAGGAGCAGGGAACAGTCATTTGGTAAACGAACATTTGGTAAACTCTGCCACGAGTGTGCTTACAACCCTTATCTTGCCTGG